>VNJW01002161.1:0-39655 GCA_008042615.1 Drosophila auraria | reverse complement strand
GCTCGTGCACCTGTCTCACCTGAGCGCGCTTCAAGCCACAAAAGTGTAAAGTGCAGCGGTGCGACTTTATTTTTTCTGTTGTTTTGCTATTTCGAGATTCGACGAGATTCAGCAAGAATTTTGCCAGCCTTGTGTGTGCAGCGAGAGTGTGTGTGTGTGTGTGTGCGAGTGTGTGTTGTTATTGTTGCCGCGCTCTAATTGCCAAGTTTCGTGCGGAGAATTCTTCTGGCTCTTCTGTTGGTTTCTTCTTGGGACGCCCGCACCGCAAATGAGGTAAGAAAACAACAAAAATATGTAGAAAAACATGAAATTGCACCACCACAAAGTGCACAGAGAGAAAACTGGGTCTATGAATGTTGAATGTTGAAAGAATTAAGCGATTAATTAATTGATTTATTTAAATTTTAAGCTCTAAAAGATGAGTATAATTTGAAGGTTTTTTAAAGCGTTTTTTTTTATAGAAACAAAGTCAGGCAGAAAGATTATGATTATAGCTCGAATTTTCACTTAAATTTAATATTTCCAAAGTGAAAAATAATTTCAACAATTTATAAAGAATTTTCTAATCCTACAAAAATAGGTTGTCTATTATTTTATTATTATTTCCATAGTGCTCAACATGGATTATTAATAATATATAAAATAATGCAAATTAAAAGGCAAATGATTAACAAAACAAGCTTCTAAAAACCCCAAAAAAGGGTCTTTAAGCTACCAATAACTATTATTTAATTGCTTAAAGTAAAGTGTTATATTTAGACCAAAAACTAGACTTTTTCCCAACCAAAAAATCTATTTTCGGTGCATGGAGCTTGCGTTTGAAAATGTAATGTAATGCCTTGGTTTTTCTGTCATTTGTTATTATTTTTGTTATTATTGTTGTCTTGGTTGCCATCAGTTGTAAGCCGCTTAACGGGCGACACAATTTTCAGATATTAATAAATAATGCGTTAATTGTTGCCCCGGCCTTCAACTGTTTTTTCTTCTTCTCATTTTCCATTTTTCATTTGTTATTGTTATTTTTTCTATTATTGAGGCTGCTGCCGTAAATATCTTCGTGTTTGATTTGCTCTAAATACTTTAAAGTTCAACAAGAAGATGTGGACAGAAAAGTAGAGGAAAGTTCTGACTATTTGTCACTCGTTAATAAAGCAAGAGATGAATGTATGAATAATGCCAAGAACCAGTGTATTAATGAGATTTTAATGGATATAAAAATGTTATGATATTAATTTGTGGTACGTACTTAAAGCCTAGTTAAAGATTTAGGTGAAAATGGTACTTATCTTGAAGATAATACGGTTAAGAATTAATTCTGGCTTGTTTGAGGAGATTTGCCAAGCTACATTATTTATTTGTTATTTTTATAAATAGTTTCCTTAAATATTTTGACTTCATAGGCTGCCTTTAAATAAAGAATTAATTTAAACTGCTTACAGTTTAATTTTGTAAATATTTAAAATATATTTTGTAAATATTTAAATATATTTAATTGAAAAAATTATAATAAAAATGTCCTGGAACGCCACACTTCCTGCTAAAAACGAGATTTCCTCTCCGAGATAATGTTTAAGGAAGCCCCGACCGTAGAGTTGCGATAATTATGAGCGGTGGCTCTCGTTATGATTGATGAACTGGCTGGCCGATTGGTCCGCTGCCTGATTGATCATTGCAGCCTGGCTCTGGCTGGTTGGGCTGCTTATGCAATCCCCGCCAGCAATTTGGACACTCGAGACGCACTCACACACTCGCCGCTCGGCTCACTCACCTGGCGAGCCACCTGGCCACGACCCGAGCCTGCGGTGGCGGCGTCGGCAACAATAACAATAACATTCAACATTAACAATAACAGGCACACTTTGAACAGCAAACAGAGTCCCGTCCCCCGCCGCCAAGAAAATAAAATACAGTCCCAAGGAAAAAAAAGAAAAAGAAAGAAAAATTAAGCCAAGACTGAGACTGAGACTGCGACTGCGACTTTCGAATGACGCTGGCTGGCCCACGGCTTGTGGGTTAATTGCATTTCCTGGCCTAGTCATCGTCATCCACATCACTATCGCATCAGCCATCCCAATCCCAATCCCAGTCCCAGTCCCAGTCCCAGTCCCAATCCCGTCCAGACATTCCCATGATGATGGGGCGTTAATGGCGCTTTAATTACCCGGACAGTTTTCCAGGCTCTCTCGGCAGCGACTTTGTCCCGCATTGCAATGCAGCCTGAAGATTGTGGGGCTTGTGGAGTTTGCATTTTGCACATGCAAATTGCCAAATGGAAAATGCCAATTCACGTTGCGCGTATCTCATAGATACACAAAATTGAAATTATAATAAAAAGCAAAGAGGGAAAAAACAGTTGCCGCTGCGGCAGCGGCTGCCTTCGGCTGCCCAGGCTCAGGCTCAGGCTCCTTTTGTAATTCAAGCCACCGCACCACCAGCTGGAACTACACGGAGGAAAGTTACTAGCAGCTGGTAGAAAATGTAGAAAATATTAAATAAATAATATACAAAATAATATATTATGTATAAATAATAATTTAATATATAAAAAACAATAATAACTTGGGCTTAGGGAGTTCCGGGAATATTTTACATAGATTTACCTTTGAATTTAAATAGTAATCTTGGTTTCCTTTAAGTAAAGTGCATTTAAGCAATTTAAATATTACTTTTTTTGTCGGATAAAGTATATTTTTGAATAAAATTTGGGTAATTGTTTGACTTCTATATCAAGATATCTTGCAACAAATTAAATTTTAAACATAAATATGTGGCCAAGGGAAAACGGACAATAAGCATAGGCTTTTTTATATAAATAACCTGCTTCTTCTGTAATAATTAATAATAAATAATTTCTTAAATAAGAAATCGATTCTAGAATTCTTGTATTTCAAATTAAGACTTCAAGTAATAGAGCTGGAAAAGAATCGAGGCTTTTTATATGCAAAATATCGGTTAATAATCGATAAATATTTAAGTTCTCCCACCTCTAATAAACAAATATTGGTAAATATCGATTTTAATCGAAATTAAATATAAACGGATAAATATGTGAAATTATTCTATTAAAAACTTTCACAAATTGCTCTCTTAAGCAGTAATTAAAAATTATTAAATATTTCTTGGTAAATACATATTTAATGTAAAAAGCGAAGTATACAAAATTTCTCTTCAAAGAACTAGCAAATATCTCTGTCTCTGTGCATAGAATTTCTTCTTCTTCAGTAATAAAAAATTGAATGATAACTTCCTTTTAAATGCATATTTAATATAAATAGGGAAATATTTAAACTAACTCTTCAAAAACCCTCACAAAAGTTCTCTCTCTGCACACCCAACTCGGTGCCTGGGCAACCAGTTCGCCTCGCCGCCCAGTTAGCCTCAGATGGCATTTTTGCCAGGCGGACTTGGCGGACAAACGGACGCGGTCTTGGCGGACAGAAGGACGCGGTTGCGGCGACGGCGACGGCAGCGGCGACTCTTGGACTGGTTGGGATTTCTACTGCTGCGACTGCGGCTGGCATTTGTGGCTTAGGATAGGCCTTTTAGCCAAGTTAACCCACTGGCAACCGTTGCTAAATTAGCGAAAAGTAAACGTTTGCTTAGTTTTTTTCCTCTCCTCCTAAAGGGAGGGCAATTAGGGTATAATTGCTATGGCGTGTGGCCGGCCAAAGGTATTTCAGAATTTCCCAAGAAGCCCCGAGACTCAGGCTTTGTTCTGGGGAAAGAGAATTCTTGAGTTTCTATGCAAAGCAAGTAGGGATTATATTACTTTGGACCTTTCCCAGGCTGTGTTTATTTTATTTAACTTGTTAATTGCGAGAACGAGAACGATCTTCATGGCCATCATGTCCGAGAAGGTGAAGCATAAATAATGTGATTGCCAAGAGTGCCGTCACAAAAATGTAGCACTTAAACTGGAGTCAAGTCAAGAGGTGGCTCAATCCCCGAGAGAGCCAACGAGGGTAGCATGGGGTATGCTGGCCGGATGCGAGTCATTGCCCTGCGACGCTCTAGAATGCTTCGACTTCGACTAGATTTCGCTGCAACTTTCGCTGTGGCAAGGAGGAGATGATCCGCAGATGCCGCGCCCATTCAATCCAGTTTGCCCCGCCAGATTCCCCTCTTGCTCCTCCCACAGCCAGACTCCAAGAAGTGGCAGCTGGGCCGCCAGCTGTGGCTCCAACTCCATCTCCACCTCCATCGCCATTGCCGCGTCTCCTTCGCCTTCTTCTGGCTTTTGGCAGCTACTGCGCGTGGGCAAGCCATCAGCTTGGACAGCACAGCGGAGGGTACAAGGTTGCACTGGGAGAAATGTATACAGTTTTGTAATTAAATTGTTTATTAATCATATTTTATATTTTGTATTTAGAGCATGAGCCTTGCTTTTATTTATTTATTTTATTCCCCTTTCGATAGGGGCAGGGTGGGGCCACAGCGCAAAAAAGTACTTCAATTATAAATAAAATAATGCTAGCAAAGGGAAAAAGCAAAAAATAAACAAAATTGAAACTGAAAACGAACCCGAAACTGAAACTGAAACTGAAACCGAAACGGCAATACGGCGAAACATCAATTTATGCAAAACAATTCAATTTTTGCCGCCATCAGCGGTCATTTACCCCATTCCCTCGGTGCAGGTACAGTGCTCGCTCCGAAAGAGTGAACTATCATTATGTTAAATAAAATGCCTGCTCTATATCTAAAAGCTAAATGGTTTACTTACTTTACTAAAAAGTATGCAATATTTAAAATTAATAAAAATAGCTACCTGGTTTTCTTAGGATTAATTTATTAGGATTATTTTTCATATGATAAACCTCTTTTTAAACTAATTCACAAGCTCCAAAGTATCAAAATATATTTAGAAGTGCTTTAAGTTAATCCTCGTAGTTAATTTATTTATTTTCGCAAAGTAGTTTTATAAGAAAGCTTTAAATTAAATTACAATTCATTAAATTAACTTCGATTCCACAAAATTGGTTTGAATATTGAAAAAGAATACATTTTATTCCTGAAATCGGGTTTCGATCTATTGAAATCTTATTGAAATATCCTTCGATTTACCTTGATTTGTCCAATTTTTTTTTATCTCCAGGAAATCGATTACAGAAATCGATTATTTCAACTTGCAGGAAAGGAATCGTGGCTTTACGTGCTTTAATATGCAATCTATCGGTTTTTAAACGATAAATATTTATATTTCCCCACCTCTAATAAACAAATACTGCTAAATATCGAGTTATAACCGATAAATATCTAGGTTCTTCCAACTCTAATAAACAAATATTGTTTAAAATTGATTTTGAATCAATAATTATCTAAGTTCTCTCAGCTGTAATAAAAAACTTGTTAGGGAAAACATTGTTATCGAATTTTGTATAACTTTTAACGATAACTTTTTAACAATAAATCGATAAGCATCACTTATAGCGCCCTTCCACTGTACCTCATTGTTGCATTAGGGCGAACGTACTTGAAACCAAATTTCGTGTCACGCCTTGAACAAAAAGTTGTTCAGCGTTTCACACGCTGCAAGTGGGTGGCTGCAGCAGCAGCAGTCGCAGCAGCAACTGCAACAACAGCAACAGCTACAGCCTTAGCAGGTGTGTGGGAATCTTGGCCAAATAGCAAAAGTTCAATAGCAGCAACGGCAACGCTTGATGATGCGATTGTTGCCGCAGTTGCAGTTGCCGCTGCAGTTGCTGCTGCCGCTGCCGCTGATGATGTTGCTAGTATTTCTAGTGTTTATAGTTGCATTTCGCCGCCGAAACAGTGGGCCGCCAAAGTAAACACCAGGCCATGCTGCCATTTATCCATTGTGCAGCTGCTGGGGCGGGAATGTTGCTGCTGCGACTGTGGCTGCCAATTTCCAGCTGACGCAATCAGGCAAATGAAGAGGCAGGCAGCGGTGCCAAGCTCATCTTGCACGCAATCAAACACCGAATGATTTGAAGCGCAAAATTTAAATTGTTTTGCCTGCCGATGAAGATGATGATGATGATGATGGTTTCTCCCAGCAGCGAGAGCTGATGTTGCTGTTGTTGCTGCTGCTGTCCCATTGCCACACACACGAAGCGTTTATCTGCCACATCAAATCTATGGAGTTATGGCAACTTGGAGCCAAACAAATTATAAGGAAATCAGTTTTGGCAGGGTTTTTAAACATATTTTATTATTTAAAATAAACCTATTAAAGGCTTTTATTTCAATTAATTAATCATCACTTGAAATATGTAGAGTTCAAGGTTTTCTAGTTAATTATTTGAGGCCCTCAAGCGAGGTCAAGCGGAGGTCGTTAGATGCAGCCTTAATGGTATTATCGCCTCTGTGGTTGCCCCATCTCAGTGCTGTGTAGCAATCCTAGCCAGCGGCCAGGGGCCGGCTGTGTCACATGGCTGTTGCATAAGCCTCTGTTGCCTTTAATTGGCTGAAGGTGAAAGCCGATCAGCCGATCAGGCCACCATCCTTCCTTCCTTTTAACCCCCACACACACACACACTTGGCGTTGTTAATGTTCTGCAATTAAAATGAGCCGGCGGAGTAAAAGTGCACAGCTTTCTCCTGGGCGAAGGAGTCGTCGTCGTCGTCATCGTCGTTGTTGTCATCGCGGCGGCGGCTTCCTTGCTGCACGACAGCAGCAGCAACATCTTCGGTATTTATGGAGTTGCCGGCAAGCCCGGCCGCCTCACGATTATGGCCATCGCGCATCCTCGAGCTGCTGGCTGCTGGCTGCCGGCTGGTGGTGGCATAACCTACGTTTGACATTGCTTGCAAATTCGGCGATAAGTTTCACCAGAAAAATGCAGAAGGCCAAGGAGGTGCAGGCGCAGGCGCTGGGAGGATGAGCATCTGGCTTGGAGGCTGGGAATAATGCCTAACATAGATTATCGGCAATTTGTCACGTTGTCAGTCGTGCGTTTGCCTGATTGCAGCGGCGGAAGTAAAAGCTTCGAGTGGCTCGCAGGTGCAGCTTGCAGCTTGCCGCTTGCCACGATTGGCTGCACACACACGTGTGCTTAGTGCCTGCTGCTTGCCGGACAAATTCGACAGAAATTTCTCTTTTATTTATTGTAATTTCTTTCCGAGCAGCTGCGGCTCCTCTATTCAAATATGGAAATTATTTTGAAAATCACAACTAGCGAAATGCGAATATACGTGCAGTTATTTCCACGACGACACGTGAGTAATTAAACCAGCCAAGCTCCCTTTTTTATGACTCTTTTTTTGTCTTATGATTCCCGCAATCTCATAATTAAAAGCAAAGCAGCAGCAGCAGCAGCAGCATTGCTGCAATCAAAAGACTTTGGCAGCGAACGCGACTCCGAATCGAAAGACTTAGGCAACAAACGCGACAGTTCGGCAGGCAGCCCGAGATAAATCTGTTGGAATGATGGAGCTCTGGTATGTGACATGGAGGAGTCGCAGTCGTAGTCGGAGTAGGGTCTGTGCCCCAGTTGGAGTTATGAAAACAATGTTGATTGAAAGATTTGCCGAAGTGAACATTGAGGGGCTTTGAGAGACAAGTGTTTGCCCATCGGGAGTTGGTCTTGAAAAGTCTGAAAACAAAGGATTAGCAAGGGGCTTAAATAAATACACAAAATACACTTAAATAAGTACATTCCCAGCATTAAATAATTAACTATTAAATAACTTGGATAAAAATTATAAAATTAAAGTCATAAATATTTAATTTAATATATTAACTACTGGCAGTCGTCAGGGAATCAATTTCTTGCTCTTCTAGTTTCTATTTATAATATAAATACTCTAATATTCTTTAAATTTAAAGCCAATTTATAAATTAAATTACTCTTTAACTAGAATTCAAGTCTACTTATCGAATAAAAAATAATTACCCACTCATTCGATTAACAGCAATTGATAAAACTATGTTGGAAGCATTCAGCCGACATCCGTTGACCATTCGGCATCCCAGCAATGCCGCAGATTAGCGACAATTATCGGTGGTAGACCCAGGCCCATGGAGGCCTGTCCTCGCCACTTGGGCATCCGCCTATCGATCGGATAAAAAAATAAGAAAACAACCTGCAACAGGCAACCTCCACCTGCTGCTCCCTTTTTCCTTTCGTCAGTTAATAACAATAGAAAGAGCCGCCGCGGTAATAATAATAATGATAATCTCTTTCTGCGGCCGCCACAGATTATTTGGCAGTTACAATTAAGTTTCAACTGCAGCGGCAACAAAAATAAAAAGCAGAAAAAAATAACAAGAGCAAAGACGAAAGCAGCAACCAAAACAAAAGCAAAAGCAAAGCAAAAGCATCAAGCGCTCTTGGCCAACAACGTCTTTGACGGCCTTTCACCTGTAGTTGGGGTTAAAGTGGACACTTAATAGAGGGGATTTCTTGGGGTTTAAGAGAAAAATTATAAATTAAATAAATTAAAGTATTAAGAAATACTAAAGAATATGAACAAATATTTAAATAAAATAAGAACCAAATATTTACAAGAAAAAAGTGAACCAAGGCAGCCTCAAAAAAGCCTCAAACTTAATGGGAAATTATATAGAAATTACAGAAACGAGGTTACACTGTAACTGCTCCCCCTTGGCCCCTGGCTGACCCCCACAATTAGTTCTAATGAGTTGCTGCTGCGGCATCCACACTTCCTGTCACGCCTCGAATCTTGATTTCCATTTCCATGTCCATTTTCCCCTCTGTGCGTTGACACTTTCCGTACGGTTTCCGTTTGGCAATTGCTCAGACTCTAATTGAAACGGAGAAAAACGGAGAAAAGGCCAGAAAAAAAAGCACCGCAAAAAAATATAAACAAAGAGAGGCGAATAAAAAATAACAAGCTACAATTGCTGCCTTTGACCATTGGCTGATTTTTATTTCCATACGAATTTAATGCTCGACATTTCCACAGAAGTGGAAACAAAAAGAAATTTGTCGGTTTGCTAAAAACAAAAACAAGGAAAACAAAAACAGAAAAAAAAACAAGTCAAAATCCGTGTTTTTACGGGGCGGGCTCTCTTCTTAAGCAGCAAAAATGTAGTAATTATTTGTGGTAGTCATGGACATGACTTTCTCTGTATATGATAATTTCCCAGTTGTTTCCCGCTTGTCCAGCATCCAAGCCAGTTAAGCTTTCTTGTACTCCAAGCCGCTCACGTAGCATTACGGTGGTGTTCTCTACCTTTTGCCGTCTCCACATTACAGTGCGTGACATGCGCGTTAAGTGGCCGAGATCGAGATTCGTTGGTTCCCACTAAATTGATAATCACGCCTCGGCCGGCATCAGCTTTTTGTTTCAAGCTCTCGGGTTCTTTTGTGTGCGGAGAGCTCTGGATTTCACTCGGAAATGTCGAGTGCAGACACACAGAGGTCTGGCTGGGATATATAATATATATAAAAAAGAAACCAATTCGATTCCATTAGGCCTGCCGAGTCATGATCGAGGGAAAGCTATAAAGGTATCGGTTCATTGTTCTACATGTCACATACGTGGGTGTTGGCAAGTTTTTTAAAATAAAAATTCTTTAAATAGAAAAAATAACTATCTTAAGCTTTACTTAGAAAATGGGATTAATAGAGCTAATCAAGAAGGATGAATAGGATGTAGAACACTGTTGTTTCTCAGCCTCTCGGAATGCTGCACCATGATGCGTGCCTGAGCTAGCAAACTGTCATAATTATTATAACAGATTGCAGCCGATTACAACCGTTTAAATCACTTCATTTCGATGACACAATTTCTTTTGAAAGCAACTCTCATTAATTTCAATTATTAATCGATGACAGCAACAGAGCAATTATGTTATTTAAAGTTAATAAGTAATCAAAAACGAAATAAAGTGTGTGGTAAGCTGTTATGATTTGTGAAGTAAGATAATCAAGCCCAATTCTATAAATTACTATATATTCCATACAGATTTTCCCACTTCCACCAAATTTCCTAGCATTTTCATTCTTTATTCAAACCACTATTTTCCCATAAAACAGCAAGCAGCCAAAGCCAACCTCCCCATTATCCCCATGATCGTTCAGAGTGATTTATCTCTTTTCCATTCAGATTGCAATTCGAAAATCCAATTCATATTTCACCATTAGTTTGCCGGCAATTATAAATGTTTTGATCCGCGTAATTGCCAGTTGCGTCAGGGGGCTCGTAAGTGGGGTAAACTGAGGCAATTTTGGGTTCAAAATAAAGCCACCTTTCCCTTCCCTGCCTTCCCTCTGCCATTATCGCAAGTGAGTGAGTTGAACTTTAGCTGAATGAATGATTTATATGGCAGCCGGAGCGAGTAACAAATCGCTTCTAAGTGGGCTCCGATCAAAGTGCATAATGCTAGACGATTTCCCCTGCAGCAGGGAGGCGAGTGCCTAATTTCAATAATAAATTTCTATAATTTTCCCCGACTTGTTTCTTTCGCTGCAAGTGAAGCGTAGAATTACGTGAAAAAGTGAAATTATGCGACGGCGGTGAATGTGAATCCACCAACTTACCAACTGGCACCGGTGCGTGAAAGCAGGCACTGGAAGAAAAAACAAGCACTTAGGCTGCGGGTGCACTTGGAAAAATGATAAAGGTTGCTCCCAAATTTAAGGCAGTTTTGGGAGAGTTTTTGTGTGATTTTTGCTTATTAAAATTAAGGTTTTAGCGATTTAATTCCTTTATCTGTAAGATTTTGTCTATATTTAAATATAGAACAATGAAAAAAAGCGGAAAAAATTATACAATTATTATTTTAAGATGATATTTATATCATATTTTTATAAAAACTCGAGTTTCTTGGGAACCATAAATTATTTTCATCTTCCTAATACAAGCCCTTTTTATACCCTTGCAGAGGGTATTATAATTTTGCCATGATATTTGCAACGCAGTGAAGGAGGCATCTCAGACCCCATAAAGTATATATATTCTTGATCAGCATCACCAGCCGAGTCGATCTAGCCATGTCCGTCTGTCTGTCTGTCCGTCTGTCTGTCCGTCTGTCTGTCCGTCTGTCGGTTTCTACGCGAACTAGTCTCTCAGTTTTTGAGCTATCGGGCTGAAATTTTCAGCATAGTCTTATTTCTTTAGCACGCAGTATATATGTCGGAACGGCCGAAATCGGACCACTATATCCTATAGCTGCCATAGGAATGATAGCGAAATTAATGTAAAAAAAATTTTAACTTGTCTGTTTTTCAACGAATTTCTATAAATTTCGAGATATAGTCGTTTTTTATAGTTCTAGAATTACGGTTTTAATTTCATTAAGATCGGACAACTTTATCATATAGCTGCCATAGAAGGGATCGGTCGATTTATATGAAAATGTAAAATTCTACATGTAAAATGTAAAATTTACAAAATTTACATAATTTGACATTTTTTTTTACATTACCAAAATGGATCGATTTTCAATGATCCAATTGCTGACTGCAAGGGTATATAAACTTCGGTTTACCGAAGTTAGCTTTCTTTCTCGTTTGTCTTGATATTTACTGAAGTAATAATAGCTTTTCCAATTATTATAAATATTATTTCATATGATTAACTATAAAAATCTTATACAAACTTATAGTTTAATAATTAAATAATGAGTGTACTTTCTCTCAGTGTAGACAAACCACCAGCAGCAGCGCCTCTGTCGATGCGTGTGACCCAATTCGGCAAATTTTCGATTGCAAGTTCAAGTTTTGCTCACTTTGTTTACATACAGACTTGTGTAGCGCCATCTCTGTCTCCTCTCTGTCTCGTCTCCCGCCTTGCATTCTGCCTCTTCTTTGCTCATTATTTATCACACCGAGCACGTCTTCACAGAGTGAAAGAGGGGGGCTCCCAGACACTCCCCACTTTCTTCAACTTTCGCATGGAATCCACTTAATTCGATTTTTGGCAACTTTTCTTGGAAATATCGATGGGGTATCATCTCTAATTGCTTCGATTAAATCGATAATAAATAGGATGTGAAGGGACTTTATTTCTTACTGGATATTTAAGTTCCTTTTAAAATTTTTTTAGGAATTAACAGGATTAATACAAAAATCTATGATAGAAGAAATCATAAAAGAAAAGAATTTAATACCTGATTGTTTCGACGAATACGATAATCTATTATTTCGATAACTTGTAAAATTTATAATATTAAACTCTCTATTCCATTTTGCAGAAATTTAAGTTACTTCTAAAGCTTATAAATAGTTTATGTAATTAATGAAAAATCTTGAATATAAAAACATCGTACAAGAAAATAATTTAATCTCCAATCGCTTTAATTAATTCTTTTATTGATTATTTCGATAACATTTATTATATCAACTTTCTTATACCCTTTTTCCAGCCACCTTTGACAAAATCTCTGGCAAAATGATGACGCTGACAGCGGCCTCGGCCTCGATATCCACCTCTGCGTCGACCGACTGCAGCAGCAGCATGCAGGGGTCGACGACCAGCTCGGCGTCCAGCGACGTCATGACCCTGACCACAACGGCGGCCTCCTCCTGGTGTGCCATCCCGGCCAGCTCGAGGCTGCGAGTGCTTCGCCTGGTAAGGCCGCATCAGCGGCGACTCCTCGTCGGCGGACCAGAGCGGGGCAGCACTTATGGATTCGCAGTGCGCGGCGGGCGAGAGCACGGCACCGGGTTCTTCGTCTCCCACGTGGAGCATGGTGGGGAGGCGCAGCTCAAGGGTCTGAGGGTAAGTGGGTCACTGAATCACTGGGTCACCCATCCCTGGTCACGTACGCACTACGTGATGGCTTCTGGCGCTCCCACTCACGTTTCGGGTATCACTTTCCCCCCTTAGATTGGCGACCAGATCTTGCGGATCAACGGCTTTCGCCTGGACGATGCCGTGCACAAGGAGTTCATCCAGCTGGTGGCCAGCCAGGATCGGGTCACGCTGAAGGTGCGGGGCGTGGGGATGCTGCCTGTCAGGGAGTAAGTTTAGGGACAAAATTCCCAGAGATCCCCCTTGTTATTCCTTATCATTTCCCAGCCAACCGGAGGAGCGCTTGTCCTGGAGCGTCGTGAAGCTGCCCAGCGTGAGTGGCACGCCCTCGGAGAGCTCCTTCAAGGGTGGCGAGCGGCGTGGCGCCAGCCGAGACATCAGCGTGGTCCTGCATGTGGCACCCAGGACAAAGCTGGGCCTCGGCATCTGCAAGGGTCCGGAGTGGAAGCCCGGCATCTTCGTGCAGTTCACCAAGGAGCGGAGCGTGGCTCGCGAGGCGGGTCTGCGGCCTGGCGACCAGATCCTCAGCGTCAACAGCATCGACTTCTCGGACGTCCTCTTCAGCGAGGCAGTGGCCGTGATGAAGAGCAGCAGCAAGCTGGACATGGTGGTCCGCACGGCGGCCGGCTGCGACCTCTTTCCGGGCGAGTCCAGTGGCTACAACAGCTCGGCCAGCTCGGTGACCGGCGACCAGAGTCCCTGCTGGGCGGATGCCAAGTCCAAGCGGCTGACTGCGGTGCGCGAGGAGACAGCAGCGGGTGCAGGATCTGGGGCAGGAGCTGGTTCTAGCTGGTCACAGGGCGTCGAGGTCCACAAGCAGATGAACAAGACCATCATCAAGCTGACGGAGACCGGTACATCCATCAACAACACCTACATAGCCAGCTCCAGCTCTGCCAGCGGCTCCAGTCCCGTCTCCGGCTCCTCCGCCAGCGGCATCTCCAGCCGCAGGCAGGAGCAGCAGCAGCAGGCGCAGCAGGTGACTGCCGAGCGGACCCAGTCCCGGAGCACCACCATGAAGCGCAGCCACCTGCGGCCAGTCAATGCCCCAGGATCCATTGCCCGATCTGTATCCACTTCGGGAGCGGGTTCGGGATCAGGATCGGGATCGGGAGCAGGAAGAGGAGGAGGAGGAGGAGGAGTAGCACCTGTTCCACCACCGCCGGCCATGAACGATGGCTGCAACGGTGGTGGTGCCGCCGGCAACGGCAGCAGTCTCTCCAGTGCCATAACCGAGGAGCTCAAGAAGCGCAAAGAGGTATGTTTTTTGCCATGATATTTGCAACGCAGTGAAGGAGGCGTCTCCGACCCCATAAAGAATATATATATTCCTGATCAGCATCACCAGAAGTTATGCCTTTTCTAAATTAGCAAACTGCAAGGGTATGTAAGCTTTGGCTTTCCGAAGTTAGCTTCCTTGCTTGTTGTAGATACTTTATATTTAATGCAGAGTGAAAAATAATAGTTATAGTTTTTTAAATATTATAAATATTATTATAATATATATTTTATAGCTTACAATAAACAGGAAGGTAAGCTACGTATTTAAAATTAATTTAAAAGGTGCTTAAAAGTATGCAACAAACTATTTCCGTTCCGAATTTTGTGGTTTATGATTTGACAGCATACTTTTTGGATCCATTTTAATTGATTTTAAATCTGTAGTCTTGGTTAAATTCGTTTTCCTATTTTATAAATGGCCCTAGTTTTTCCAAGTGTATTTGTCAAAGATTACCCCACCAGCAAACTAATTGGAATCATTGCAGAAGCAGCAACAACAGCAGCAGCAACAGCAGCAGCAACAACAGCAGCAGCAACAGCAGCAGCAACAGCAGCAGCAGCGCAACAATCGCGATCGCGATAGAGATCGAGATGGCAATGGAAATGGGAATGGATGTGGAACCGGTGATCGGCAGCTGGCGGCGCACAATGGAAGCCACCGCAGCTCCGCTGGCCAAGTGTCGCATCGCCAGCGGGCGAATGTTGCTGGCGTGGCTGTCACATTGCAGGGCAGCGAACGCATCAGCAGCAGCAACAGCAACGGAGGCGGAGGAGGAGGAGGCGGAGCAGGTGGACCCAATGGAGCTGGCGGGGATCAGCACACGGCGCTGATGGATGAATTCAAGCGGGCGCACCAGCGAATGTTCAGGAACGGGTTCCATGAGAGCGATCACAAGGTGAGCAACTGCAGCAGCACCTAAGCAACATTAACATTATATATATCGAGGGCACTGGTCAGCAGGATTGAAGCTGACACTAATTTTTAGTAAATTATTTATTATTTAATTATTTTTTTATTTATTATTTATTTCAAGCACTTTTCTAATTTTTTTAAATTTAAAAACAATAAGAGTTAGCGCCTTGTTGGCCAGTGCTGTCGGCCCCTTGCAAAGGTCAAGAGATCTGAGAGCTGCAAGCTGAGGACTCTGCTCAGTGCACTTGTCAGGGGAGGGGAGCCCAGAAAAGCGCCGCGGAAACCCATTGTTGGTAGTTGGTAGTCGATGGCTGATAGTTGTTGGCTATAGTTACCCAACAGGCCCTCAAGTGGCTGGCCACTCCAGCTGGTTGGACGGGGGGCTGGCCCGGGGATTGATTATTATGAAATGCGGTTTGGCCCCATTCAGCGATGGCATCTTATCGGCCAGATCGATAAGCGGCGCCACAGCCGATTGCTCAGATTGCATCGCGTATATAATGAGCGATGGCAGAGCACGGGCACTAATCGGGATAGGAATTATCAATAATAATAAGGAAGGGGGATTGAGAAGCTTAGCTCAGCTGGGAAAGTTCTGGAGTATATATTTAACGATTTCAGCGATCAAAGCACTTCTTATAATCGATTTAATGGTGATGAGCTGTAATCGAAATAACTCCTGGAATTAATAATCGTTGAAATAACGATATAAAGGGCTTCTGAATTAGAAGATATGGGTTCAATTTGTTGTAAATATAATTAGGGATGCACTTTTTCAACTTAAATTGCAAGAACTTACATTTTTCCTATCAATTTGAGCGATTTACTTAATTATAAGCGATGTACGATAGTTTTTCAACATATCGCTGTAGTCGTTATCACTTCTGCAATTAGTAATCGTTGGAATACCGATTGTAGGGTTTTTTAGTCAGCAGATATCAATTTGGTTTACTTTTAATATAATTAAGGACATACTCTTTCAATTCAAAGAGTCAAGAACCTACTTGTTTTGCAAACAATTCAAGCGATTTATCATAACTTTCAAACATATCGATTAACAACTAAATTTTTGATAGATTACTTCACCCAAGTTATCGGAAAGTTAAGGCAAACACGCCATCGAATTAAATTAACAACCTTTTGGCCTTTTATGGACGCCTGTTCCCAGAACTCAATCATGTTGGCCGTTCGCCAGTTGACAGGCCAATGGTAACCGATGACGCCTCGCAACCTGAGCGTTGCGTTTGCGGTTACCAATTTTGGCCAGCGTAGAGTTCCGCACCCAGCAGATACGACAGATACGGTAGATGGATGACTCACTCTCCGGACGAAATTAGAGGAACCAAAACAAAAGCGGGCAATGGCAAACAAATGGCCAAAAACAAACAGAGGCGGGTTGGTTGTTTTGTTGTGTTGTGCTGGCGTTGGGCTTTTGAGTAGTGACTACTCCTCAATGGCTTTATCTAATCGGAGCGGCGGCGGAGCAACGGAGCAACGGAGCAACTGCGCCGCCGGAGTCGATAGATGGATGGGCGTCCAGTCTTGGCAATAGCTCGCTGTGGATCGCATCGCAGTTAACGGGGCCGGAATAGAATATGAGTTTGCTGAGAGTGAAAAACAGAGAGGGGGCGACAGGTGAAGGGTCTGGGGCTATGCCCACCATGCGGCCCGTGAGCATGGGCCGACCCCTGGTCACCATGTCCACATATCAGGTTCTAAAATTATATTCAATTATTAATATTTACTTATTTATAAAGTAAAAGCATTGTGCTAATCTTTCCGCCTTTGTTTCTGGCTTTTTGGCTTTGCAGGAGCGCGGCGAGACGCTGAAGCGCACCTCGATTATGCCCGATGATAGCTGCTATCGCAACAGCAGTATCAATACCAACGGTTTTGCCAATGGCAACAGTAGGAGCCACAACGGGAACGGGAATGGGAATGGAAATGGGAATCGCCTCCAGCCGCAGCCTGCACAAAACGGAAGCAGCCTGGTAATCCCAGAACAGCCGCAATTACCGCCTCCGGTAAGCGAATGACCCGTGTCCGAGTGTCCATCTCTAGTCCATCAAGTCCAACCAATAAAAATCTATACCAAAATTCGAATAACAAACCAATTGGCTTCTCTTTTTTGGGGTACAAGATAATAGTGAAAAGTAGATAGAATTTTAATTATATATTCTTGTGAAATATGATGATTAATTGAAGAATTCCAACATCACAATGACTGTTGATAAGTTTGCTGAGTAAAAATGTTCTAAAACTGCAAATATAATGCTTTCCTGAAACTCCTTTTAAATTCTTATCAATTCTGCAATATTTTTTCATCATTTTGAAGTGTCTTGGGTTTAAAATTACTTACTTAGAAAGTTAGAATAAATTAAAAGCTTTTTAATTTTATATTCTTGTGAAATATTATGTTTATTTGGGAATTTCCACATCACAATGACTTTCAAGAACTTCTTAGTAAAAATTGTTTAAAACTGCAAATATAATGCTTCCTTGGAACTCCCTTTAAACTATAATCAATTCTTCGCTGTATTTTTTATTTATATCAGGCAATCAAATTCCGATTAAAGCGCCAGACTTTTCACTAATATTTAATCTTTACATAATAAATATTTGGCGATGAATCCGTTTTAGGTGAATAATCTGTTGGAGTTATCTCTTTTTTTATGGGATTATGTGTCTGTTTAATCTTTTTGTGAGTAAAATATATGCTTAACAGAGAGAGGGAAGCTCTTTTATCTTTTACCAGAGAGGGAAAATATATCCTTAAACTATGGTTAATACTTGATGATGGGACACAAGGTCACCTGGGTCTTCTAGAACCTATAATGATTATTATTAATGATTTAATATTATTCTTGCAGCCTCCCCAGTTCGCCAATTCCCAGCCCAAGCAAATGCCAGCCCAGCAGCTCAAGCTGATCACGGGAAATGGAGTAAACCACACCGGAAATGGAAATGTCACCGGAAATGGCTTCAAGGCCAAGCAGCCACTGTCGCCCATGCGCAGTGCCAGCATCAGTGTGGGCGGCTTCCGGCCGCCACTCACCCCCCAGCCAGACTACGATGCCGTCCAGCTGCGCAAGGCAACCTCGCCAGAAACCGGAGCTCCTGGTAGTCAGCAACAGCGACGCACCCTGCGCCTGGGAACAGTGACCATTGGGGAGTACGGCGACCAGCGGACCAACAACAAGCGAGAGACCCTGCGAAAAATCAATGGAGAGCCCTCCGGCAGCTCTTCGAATGGCATCCTCAAGAATGGCAGCAACCGGAGCAGTGCCAGCTTCAACCACGGATCCTCCACGCAGCACGCGGAGAAGTCCATCAAGTTTGGGAACTGAAGGAAGGGATCCCTTAAACCAAACCCAATATTTGTGCAATAAGCTCGAGGAGGAGGAGGAGGATGAATCAGAGAAAGGAGAGTACAAAATCGGACGTGCAGCGGCTTTCCATATGCATATATATCCATCATAACCATATCTTTATACTATATGTTTTTTTTTTACTACTCTAATATATATTATATGTATTTTTTTATTGCGATTTGTTGGAAACACTGTATCACTAGTTGCTATTATTTAACAAAAAACACTGTAAATAACCCACGGGCGGGCGAGTTTCCAATAAAAACGAAAGCAAATCAGGCAAATATATAGATATGCTTGTATGTTTGTACCCTTCCATAGTTCTAGATATATAAATAAACGTCTGCACATCTAAACAAAAGCAAAAAGCGACTGATAAGGCGACGAAAATGAAAATATTTACCCGCTTGCGTCAGCCCACAACAGCCTTCGATCGTGGAGCGACGAGAACCGCAAATCCCAATTACATTCCGGGCCCTGAAAGATATCTCGGGTGGGTACGTACTCCTTCCTAAATTGGAATTGATAGAATATATCTCTATGGAGAGATTGCTTAAGTCTTTGGCAAACACTTTCAATTAAGAATCCGCGGGAATTGCGAAACGCCGGCATCTTGCAAATCTCTAAACAAGCAAATGCTAAAAATATAGTTATTGTTTGAAGGTTTTTAAAGATAAAGCAACGCTTGTTGAGTTCTCTGGTCGAAAATGTATTGCTGGTGACTTGGGTTTACATATTTTTATGGCATATATCCAGAGTTTTTGGGTTTTAAATTTTATTTAAAAGATATTAAGAGAAAAAGAGCTTTAAAGGTGTAAGGTTAGGGTTAGGGTTTTTAAAATAGGAAACTTGGCTAGTTCGACTCGTTTTATTGGAATCTTCAATATATACATATTTGGAAAAAGGAGGTTTAAGGTGAGACTTGGCTAGGTAGATGCGTTTTACAATGCTGCTTAAGAATGTTCATAATTTATAAAGTATATTAAGGATAAGACAAGCTAAAAGAATATAAATTGTGTTTTTTACAGCACCTGTTATTATGTTAGAGCTTCGGTCAATATAACGACGAAAGGCGAATAAGATTATCGTCCTTATATTGACCAAAGCTGTAACATAATTACAGGTGCTGCAAAGCGCAAAAAGGAATCTGTTAGGCGCCAAAAATGATCTGTTAAGAGCAACAGCCATTCTGTTAATCACAAGGAACATGGAAGAATCTTGGAAGCCTTGGAAAAATCAGATGTTGCGTGGCAAACTTTCAAAGAATGGAATTGCAGATCGTTACATTATGTAATTTAAATTGGATATTCCCATGAAATATGCTTTATTATTGCTGTAATTTATTTAAGCATATATTATTATTATATTTCTTATTTGAATATTATACATAAAATACCTTAATTACTTAAAAGGAGTTGCTTGTAAAGGTGACCATCCTGCTCTACGACCACCCTTAAAACTCAGGCTCTCATCCCAGATGAGTAATCGATAAGCATATGCCAGAAAATTCCACAAATTCCCTGACAGCTCCGACGTCAAGGTGAGTGCTAGTTGAAAAAACCAAAATCATAGTAGAAGCCGGATTGTTAGCCCGAGAATAGTAATGGCAGGCACTAGGAAGTCAGGCTCTCACATCCGTGAGAAGGTCGATTACGACGATGACACGGTCTCGGTAACGTTGGGTAAGATTTGGGGATTCGAGGGACTAGGGACTGCTGCCTGGTGACAACTTCCCTCCACCCGCAGATACCTATTACAAGCTGCATGTCGCCAAGCCCATGCCCAAGCCCATGCCCAAGCCCAAGCCCAAGCCCGGCTTTCGCAGCCGCAATTCGCAGTCCGAGTGGCTGCGCCGCTTCCAGCGCACCCACTACTTTGGCCCCAACTACTGGCGCGGGCGCCAGGCGGCGGCCTCTCCCTCGCAGTCGCGTCGCTTGGCCGAACTCCGTCGCCAGATCCATGAGGCCAAGGAGGTGATCGAGTACAAGAACAAGCTGGATCTTCATGAGCGCTGGCTAAAGCAGGTCAAGGCCAGCCTGGCCCAGCAAGAGGCTGATTCGAAGCCGACAACCGAGGTGGTGGCAGCACCCCAAGCCCAAGCTCAAGCCCAAGTAGAGACCCCTTTTACGCCGTCGCCGCCTCAGTCGCCGCCGCCGCAGCCCTTGGTGCTGATGATTGGCGACGAGATCCTCTACGACGAGGAGTACAAGTGGGATCCGCTCTGGAAGCAGGACGAGGAAGAGGGCTACATGGAGTGACTGACCAGGCCGAGAGAGAAATTATGACACAAGTGGAGAAACCACTTGGACAACATGTGTAACGAGATTAAATGAATTTATAGTCACTCTTAATTGCTGAAGTCGAAGTCGAAGTCTCGGGGTGGAGTTGTGGTAACAGTGGGAGTCGGGTGCCAAGTGCACTGGGAATAAAAGGGGTAAGGTCTAATTTAGTAGAAATTTACGATTTTTCGAGGAGCTTAAAAATATGAGGGAATTATGTTTATATTTTGTGGGAATTAAAGTTATTAAGTTTTTTCTTAGGATTTATTTTGGTCTCTTTTGAGTAAAAAATAAGATTCTAAAGGTTTTTAGTTTTTATTTTGGTTTCTTTTAGTTCAATATATATTTCAGTGGCACTATCTTCCTTAAAATAACATATACCATACAGTTTATTAATAAATATGTGACCTAGAGGTAGGTTTAAAAAATAAAATGATAAATAAAATTTATTTCCTTAGTTAAAACATAAAAAAGCTCCCTAAATATTTTTATTCTTTCTATGTTCCTTGAGCTTTCAGTGCACTGTAATCTTCAAAAAGGGACAAGCACTCTAAAAACTTTATCAATAAATATTTTTAAGTTGATTTTTCTATTTTTTATATCTAATAATGTAAAATTTTCCTTAAAATATACCTTGTCCTTGCCTAAACAGCAATTTTAGTGTGACAACCATGCCTAACATGGATCTATTTTACTTTTAATTCTTTCCAGTGTAAATCAGAGTTGCACAATTCCTGCCGAGGGGTGGTGGGTGGAGGGGGCGGCTGCCGATTGACCAACTAACTGAGTAAACGAACGGTTTCCTTCCTCATTGTTGCGACAGACAGAGACAGAGACAGAGTCGCTTGGCGGCAACAATGTTGACAAGCAGCCAGCGACCAGCGACCAGCAACAAGTTGCCGGTTTTGCAGCCAAACGTTCATAGTTTTTGTATTTTATTTTGTTTTTGCTGCTGTTACCGTTTTAGTGCTATTTGTTGTTGTTGCTATTTATTATTACAATCGCTGCGCTGCAGTGTAGCAAAAATTGAGAGGTTATGGCGACTTTTAGAGAGGTTTTGGGGGAATAGAAAACAGGGAAATAAAATTTTTATTAAATTTCCACAACAATTTGTATGTTTATTATGAAAAATGCAATATATTAAGTGTTAAATTACTTAAGAATTCCGTTTTAATAATATTTACCGTATAGAAAATGAGTTACTTGAGTTTAATTTAAAGAAATAAAAAGAAAATAATGGATATTCAGATATTCAAGTCTTTAATGGAGTTACTTTATCAATAAACTAACTTTCTCTATTAATTCTTTGTCTTTTTCTTACAAAATTTCAAATTAAAATATTTAAAAACCAATTACCCTTCGTTTTCGGTAGTTTTAAATATCATATTTTATATTTTCTTATATTCAATCCTAAGGCATTCCCTCTTTCGCTAAAGCCCAACCTTTTCCCAGCAATCCGGTGAGTAAACAAACACTTACTGAAGTCCCCGACCAGCCCCAGCCGCAGCCCTTACCTTACTCAATCACCTGTTTGGCCATCAAACAAATCAACAACTTTTGGGCTGGGATGACTTGGCAGTGGCTTTCGCAGTCGTTAACCCCCGACTTCCCCCCAAAAACAGAGACAGAAACTGAAACTAAATACTGAAAGCGCGCTGAAGCTGGCGCTGGCGCTGGAGCTGGCTGGCAGCTCAATGTCCAAAGCGGCGACTCTCGTGGTCGGTCGGGTTAAGCCCATAAAATCGTTGCGCAGACGCGGCCATTCAGTTGGATTTTGGACTTCACAGACTTCGCATCGCAGTCGGGGATTTGGATTTGGATATACGGAACTTCTCCTCTAGGATTTTATAGAAAAGATGCCGCCTTACCTGCTCCTCCTCCTCCTCGCGCCAATGATGCTGCACGGTGCACCGCTTGCCCCAGCCACTCCCGATGGCGCCACGCCTATTGATGCCCGGGTAACCGCTGCCGAGTTTGGTGCCGAGGATGCCTTCGATGCCGCCGAGGCTGCCGGCGAAGCCACACAAGCGGAGGCCAGTGAAGCCGGCTTTAAGGTGGGTCTGCGTTAATAGAGGATCTCGAGGAGATTGATAAGGAGAGGGAAATAGAGATGGCCTTGGAAAATCTTTTAAATTTGTATTACATTTTCCTCCGACAGATCTCCCTGCTTCCCACACCAGCCAAGACCGCGGAATCCGTGAATCTGGAGCAGGAGGCCATTCCCTCCAAGGTGCTCAGCGTCTACGACAACAGCCAGAAGAAGATTGCCGATCTCTCCCATGTAAGTCAGAAGAGAAGTTCTCTCCTGAATCCCAACTTTAACTCCCACCCAAATCCCCAGCCCGTTCCCATCTTGGACACCATCAGTGAGCACGAGAAGTACGGCAATAATGGCGACATGTTCGATGGCATCTCGCGGTCCCTTGTCAACGGTTACGAGGCCTTCTCCAACCTGCTCAACACCTTAATACAGGTGAGTTGCCGAAATTGCGGCGGCCTTTGTTTGTTTATTTATTACTTTCCGTGGATGGAATCCATTCGCACACATGCGAGATTGCATAAGATTGCCGGTGCAGTTGATTAACTCTCTCAGTGCTGAGCACTTTCAAGAGGCTGGAAATATATTTATTTGCGATTTAAAAAAATTAAAAATTGTCTAAAAATATTAATTAATAGTTTTTTAAAGCATAAACTCAATTTTTAGAATTTTTCAAAGACTGAAACTTATATTATTCAATTTAAATAAATCTCTCAGTGCTGAGCACCTTTAAGAAGTTGGAAATATATTTTTTTTGCGATTTAAAAACGCCTAAAAATAATAATTTTGTAAAGACTTTTCCGAAACAATTAATAAGCTGTTTTTATTTTAAATCATAAACTCATTTCTTATTATTTTTCAAGGATTAAATCTTTAATTATTTAATTAAAATAAAAACTGCTTGAAAAGCCTAAAATTTGGCGGGAAAAAGCCAAGTGAGCAACTCCACTGCTTGCGCTGGCACTGCTTATGCAATTGCTCGTGCGTCTCTTGTGACCAAGGTCAGGTTCCGCTTTCGTTCGACTCTCTTTAACTCTCTTTTTCAACGCCTTACCTATCTTGATCCCTCTCTTCCGCTCCCTCTCTCTCTCTATCTTCCAGAAACCCAAAGAGCTGACGCGCAGCGTCACCAAGGGAATTACTGCCCAGCTGGATATTATTGGAGGAAAATTGGTGGGCCTCTAAGAACTGCTTGCTCTTTCTTCCATTTCTTTTATTTTTTTTGTAATTTAAATAAATACTTTAATTTATTTTGTAACTTAACACGAACATGTTGTGTAGGAATGTATTTCGATATATATAAATATATGTATGTATAAATAAAATAATCATACTCATAGTAATAATAATAGTAATATTTGCTTTAACTATATCCTTCCCTCTTCATCTGCTGGGTCTTTCTTTCGTTTTTTTTTTCCTCTTTGCTCTGCGGGCAGTTGTTGTTTCTAATATTTCCAATACTACAAAGTTCCATAAAAAGTAACATAAATATAATTTGTATAATTATGTGTAAATACAGTATATAGTGTATAGCTGATATATTGATTTAGTTCAAGGGTTACGAGCATAATTAAGCCTTGGGCCTGGTGTATTTCGGGTACCGCCTGATCTGATAATTATGGAACGCACGGTACCCGAATTTCGCATACACTGAGGCCTGGGACCGGACACTATACTACTAGAGAGCACATCACAATATGGATACACCGCTAACTAAACATCTTTGTATTTTAATGCGACATTCACACTGACTGCCAGTGGGAGTCTTTTACTAAGAGCAAGCATTATGTTCCGTTCGCACTGACCTCCAGTGAAAGTCTTTTACTTGAAACATAATGCCCCATTTCGCACTGACTTCCAGTGTGAGTTGTTCTTTTGGGGTTTCAAAATGCCCCGTTCGCACTTACTTTTTTTTCGATATGTTTTCGCCTACAAATTACAAACAAAAAACAAAAAAAAAAATAATATACGTGTACACTTTCCATTAAAAATTAATTTTTGGCACATTTCGCAGATTGAATTAGAAACTAAGCGGAGTTAACAAAAAAAAATAATAAGAGATAGCGACAGGTGGGGTTAATCCCCGATATTCGAAGCTCCTTCCCCGCTACAGACACGTTCAGTCCTCCCAACTGCTGGTGCGGGTCTGGGGATCGATCGAGGGCGAGTAGGACTTGTAGGTGTCCGAGGCTCGCTTGTGCTTCACCGTGCAGAAGAGCAGCATCGAGGTGATCAGTCCGAAGAGCTGGACGAAGGCGATACCCAGTCCCACGGCCCCGACCACGTTAAGCTGGCCATTGAACCAGCTCTGCAGAGAGTGGGCGCATCCCTTGTCCCACCACAGAGAGGGGTTCTCGGATCTGCAAATAGGAATAGGAATATATATAGAAGGAGGGATCATAGCTTAAGTTTAAAGAAGACTCTCACCTGCCGCAGTCGGCCCGCAGCAGTCCATCGCCGGATCCTTCAGTCAGCACCTGGCGCTGATCGTACAAAGTGCGGCAGCAGGACTCGGGCACCCAGCGCTTGCCCGGCCACGTCTGGATGTCGTACCAGTCCTCGTACGAGGACACGCCGCAGCACTCGAACTGGGAATAAGAGGGAAACGAACCAAGGTATTATGCCAAAAAACAAAGAGAAAGGCTGGCCACTCACCGATTGCTGAACGCTGTCCCAAATGGCAGCCACCGAGGGCGCCACCAGGGATCCCCGATCGCTGACGTTGTAATGGCGCTCGATCCCAAAGCGCAGCTCGTTGGCCAGCGTCCGTCCCAGTCCGCCGCGGAAGAGAAAGGCGATGGAGCCCACCAGGAACTCGCTCATGAACAGCAGCACAATCAGCAAGAAGTACTACGGAGAAATTGGAGGAGACGGAGGCTTAATGGGGTCACACGGAGAGAAAAAAACTAACTACTCATTTAATGAATTTTCCCTCAGTGTTTCCCTTCACCTTTGTGGCTACTTACCAGCACCAGCAGGCAGCGGGACTGCGCCCAGGCGCCGCAGCATCCGAAGAAGCTCACCACAAACCCAGTGCCGCCGATGCCCATGAAGATGGTGTCCGCACTCAGGCCGGCGTGCTGCGGGAGGAGGGTGGCATAGCCCTCGTAGCTCAGTCGCAGCCAAAGACCGGCGCCCAGGAACGCACAGCTACACAGCTGGAAAGGAAAAAAAATTAAAAAAATAAGATACTTGGAATTGGGAATTAGAAAGGCAGGAAAGGAATGCGGGAGAGAGAGCTCTTGAGACTAGAACTGTGACTAAAACTAATTGCCAACTGGGGATGAGCATTTAACGGACTTAAAAACAATTTAGATAATTTAGATTTAGAACTAGCAGCTTCTGGATAGACTTTCTTAATTTCTGAGCTCAATTCCTAAGACTAAAGGGGGTTTCTTAAGCTATTACTAAATAAGGTTCTTACAAAACTACTTGTCTTATTTTTTAAAGAATTTTAACGCTTTATTTAATATGCTTTTTCGAGAGGTTACTTTGCGGAACACCTTTAAGCCCTCTTTCTGACATCCTTTAATTATAACTCCCAAGGCTTTAGAGGGTTCTTTAAGCTATTACTACTTAAGGTTTTTAAAAAACTAATTGCCTTAATTTGTAAAGAATGTTATGGGTTAGCTTTGTATGCTTTTTGGAAAGGTTACTTTGAGGTACAGCTCCAAGTCCTCCCTCTGTAATCCTTTAATCTTAATTCCTAAGACCTAAGAGGGTTTTTTAAGCTATTTCTATACAGGGTTTTCACAAAACTACTTGTCTTAATTTTTTTCTAGAATTTTAAAGCTCAGTTTAGTATGCTTTTTTGAAGACTTTACATTGAGTTACATCTCTAAGCCCTCCTTCTGACATCCCTTAACCTTTTTTAAAGCCAGATCTTGATTAATTGCTTTTCGATGTTTCACTCTAGTGGCTTCAAGGATCTGATTCTTTGACTGCTGCCAACTGATCTTAATCAAGGAAGAACATATACCCATTGACAACTGAATGCCGCCCATCGATAAAAGCAACTGTTGCATGTCCACAAAGGAAATTGCAGCTGCGGATAAAAGGGGAACGGAAGCTGCAGCTGAATGTCAAAGTCGCAGCCCAAAACTGAAACTGAAACTGAAACCAAAACCCTAGCTGAAGTTGAAGCTGAAAAGCTGGGAAACGGAAAAGCTGAAAGCCTGAAAAGACAATGACAGGCGCGCAGACAATGCAGGCTGTGTGGCGACTACAAAGACACTTCCGCTGCAGACAGCGATGTCGGCAAAGTTCTGGCTCTGATTTGCTGCCTGCTGCCTGTGTCGCTCCACCTTTGAGAGTCTGACACTGATTCCGATTCCGAAACTGATTCAGTCTCTATATGTTTATGCTCTGTTAGTGTTGCTGCATATCCGTCATGAACAGAGATGCACTTGGAGAAATGGGAGAGGCTTCATTAAATAATAAAATTAAATTATTTCCACCTAGTATTCGCTTAAAAATAATACTTTCGGTATTTATATTAATTTTAATAACCTAATTTCAGGATATTTTGATGCCTTAATCATGAAAACATATTAGTATATATTTTATTCTATTTTAAAACTCTTAAAAATAAATAAAAAAGCTACCAAACTTACCCACAGAATAATGTTTAGCCAGCAGAAGGTGCGGCGTATGCATGTATAGCCGGCATTGCCCATCGCAGGATCTGAAAATAAGAGCTTCTTTAGGCTGGGGTTCTTCTGGTGTTTTCTTTCTTTATAACCCCTCTTTATCTAGGTTTTTTTTTTTTTTAGCCAGCACCCACACCCTCTACACACGCACAACAAT
Organism: Drosophila auraria; assembly: GCA_008042615.1. Taxonomy (NCBI): domain Eukaryota; kingdom Metazoa; phylum Arthropoda; class Insecta; order Diptera; family Drosophilidae; genus Drosophila; species Drosophila auraria. Next base: position 12,283 of record VNJW01002161.1, on the reverse strand, counting down.
CGCATAAATCATAGACACTAAAACGATCTTGTTTTTGGAGCACAGACACACTTGGCGACCCCAATGTCCGTATAAATAACACTGGAATTTATAAATTCAAACGAAACCGAATTTTTTGTTGATATTTCTATTGCTCTCTCTGCTTTGTTTGTGTATTATTTTTGCTTTTTTTTTTTTTTGCTATTTTGTTGATGGTTTCCATTGGCATTTCCTTTGTAACTGGAGTAGCGTGTGTGCGTGTGTGCCAGCGGGGGTGTGTGTTTAAGCAATTGCAGCTGTTGCACATTCACGAGCAGACAGGGCCGCCGTTTATGCAAATATTTTATATGATTGAATGAAAACAATAACTAAAAAATAACAAAAATTAACGACAAACAACGGACCAATGTCCATGGTCAGCGAGGCAGATGCACAAATAATTGGATTGGTTTCCAGCTGTTGAATTAAACTGGGTATTAGTAGTAAGGGCTTTAAGGCTTTCTGGCTTAATGAAAAATTAAGTAAACATTCCTATTTTGCCTTTTCTGTAATTTAAAAAATTATAAATTGAAAGTTTAGGCTTAAAAAAAGGAACCAGAAGAGGAGAGAGACTACAAAATGGTTTCTGCAATTAATTTCGAACAAAATCTCAAAACAAACTTTGTAATCTCCAAGCCATCAGCTAATGCCTTCTTCAAGACTCTGCCTATCTGCCAAACTCTATCTGGAACATTGGGATTTGCCAAAAAATCTCCATTCTTCTCAACTTTCATGGGAAAGAAGAATCAGTTTTTCAGTTTTTCGGTTTCATGCAAATGATCACATGTTGTGCTGCAATCGAGCTCCATGGATCTGGGAACTTTCGTGTTCAATGGCCACAAAAGCCCACAAAAAAATACAAAAAATTACAAAGTAAAGATTGCGTGTGAAGCGGCAGTTGAACGAAGAAGCTTCCAGTCTTCAAAAGATTTGGAAATAAACTGCTTGCTTTGTGGTTAAATTGTTGTAAGCCTGATTGCAGGATAAAACTGCTTGCTTAAGCCAATCGATAAATCGATTAACTTTTTAGGGAACACTGCTGTCTAAAGTGGAAAAGTGCCATCCTTGAGTCGAAAGTAATGGATCTGATCTTGAAATCTTCAAAAGAGAGAGAAAAGCACGCGACAGACGCATGCGTGCCGTGCCTGCTAATCTCGGATCCTCCTCCTACGATCTCGTAACCCCTTCCGACGCGGACTTGGAATGCGAATGGGAATGGGAACGCCTGGCCGAGGGTCGAGCACTAAACTATAATTGGAATAACTATCATCACGACGATGATCGTCCGCATCAAACATAATAATGAAATAGTGCAAATAATAATAAGCGGCGAGGATGGAGGGGCATGAAATGGGCGGGCGAGAAGGCGGGCCTAATGGGACTTGTCCAGTTCGGATCGCCGCGGTTTTAGTTCCAGTCCCCGTTCCCAGTCCCCCAGTGCCGTCGTCTCCAAGTGCGAACAATTGCCAAGGCACACACAGCAACGAGAGCAACTGTCGCTCGCTTATTTTCCAATTTAACTCAATAACGCGCACTGGCTTAATGGCATTTGACGCTGAAAATTTCGCGATTTACCCCACCGTCCATCCCTTGACCCCCCCTCCGTACACTTGGCTGCACATTTATCATAATTCGAGGAGCCTGGACCTGAGATGCTGCGGATGTGGGCTAGAGTGATTTATGCCAGCGAAATGCCACTCAAATTGCCGCCATTTATCCCAAAAAAAATTAGAGATAAGTATTTTAGAATCGCAGCCCTTTGAAATGTAGAAAAAATATTGGAAAAGTCCTTGAAATTTCAAAAAATTGATATTTTCTGAAGTTTTAAAAACTTAAGAAGACAGAAAAATATATTAGTATTTTAGAAACACAGCCCTTCTTTTGCCAGCCCTTTGACATATATAAAAATATGGTAAAAGTCTCTGAAATACCTGAGAACTCATTTTTAAATTCTAGAATTGATAAGCAGTGCGTTTTTTTAAGTTTTTGAAATTTAAGAAGAATATAGTGATCCTAAGATGTACTTTCTAGAGCAAGCTTACTTAAGAAATCATTGATTAAAGCCTTAATTTAGCCACATAACTTCCTAAGCCCCGATTTCACTTGACTTACATTAAAAAAGAAAGAAAAGAATGCGAAAATGGGCACATCACTTGATGATTTCGGTACTAAAGGCTGGCAAACTAATTAAATTTAATATTTAACAGCACGCAGGCACTGCACTACTTAGTTTCTTTCAAAAATATATATTTAATAAGAAGATCTTATTTCGTAATATCATATAATCGAGATCTCTCCAAGTTCACAGGCCCGGCCAAGCATTGCAAGCAGTGTTAATCGAGATAAGTAGTGCTTGGGGGCAAGCAGTGTGTGCTGAAGTTGCACTTGAAGATCCGCCAAGTCGACGACATTTGCCAGCAGCAACAATAACAACAAGTACAAACCAGTAACGACAACAACAGCAACATTAGCAACAAGATCAGCAGCCTTAAAAAAAAAAGATTTTCACCATCTGACCATTGGAGACCTCCCCTTAAAGTTAATGTTGCTGCTGCTGCTGCTGCTGTTGTGTTGTTGGTCTTTCAAAGTGTCGTCCACGAAAAGTTTTCTCTTTTTTTGTTTGCTATTATTGTTGCTGTTTGCTGTTTCTTGTTTTTGTTGCTTTTCGGGTCTGATCGGCCAATCTATGTGTTTACTTTGTTTGTGCCCCATTGCCGCATTTCTTTTCAGTTGCAAATTACTTCAAGTTGCTGCTTTGTTGTTGTCCGTTGGCTTGGCTTTCAATCTGGTTTTTGTGGTTGTTGTTGTTGTTGTTGCCACCGCCGCCGCTGTCAATAAACTGCAAAAGTTCGTTGTTATTGTGGTCACCACTGCATCTGCATCGGGTCTCTATATACGGGGATATATATTCAAAAACAGGACATTTACTTTTCTTTTCGAAAATGTATCGTTATCGGTTTCGGTTTCGGTATCGCCTTATCTCCCGCTTCTAACGGTTTCTTTTCGCACTATTTAACACAGAAAAAACAAAAACAATAATGCTGTGATGTTGATGTGACACAATTTAATTTATTTGTACATCAATTTCAATTCGATTTGTGATTCTTCGCTGCACTTCTTCTGATTCGGATCTCAGTATTTAATTTTGGGGGCTTTTTGGGGGGATTTCTTTTCGATTTGCGTGTTCTATGCGCTCGCCGCGGTTGTTCAAAATAAACTGACAATTCTGCGCGACGTCGGTTAAAAATAGTCAAGAAGCGACGCGTCGCAGCGCAGCAGCCGAACGGCAGCACGAATGGCGAAAGAGCCGAAGTGCCTTCGGCAGTGCAAGCAGTGCAGTGGGGAAAGAGGGAAAGTGGTGGGGAGGTGCACTTCGAAAAAATAAAAGGGATATCAAAACATAGAGAAGTTAAAAGAAAAAAAAGTATAAAATATTCAATGTTGATCTTTGGTGAATAATATTTATCAGCTAAATGTTTTTCAACATAAATATTTTATAGTTTTTATATAAATTTATTTAATATAAATATTTGAATATCTATTTCTTCTCCAAAATATTGTAATTGGTGAAATACATGCAAAATTTCTTATTTAGACTCCCTTTCTTACCAATATCATATAGAATAAGTAAGTGTATATAGGCTAGAATATTTAGTTGGGAATTATAAGTCCCATAATGTGCATTTAAATACTCTTAATTACTAACGAAAGTTCTTAAATTAATAACTTTAACCTTTTATCTAATCCAAGCAATACTGCGTATAAATCTATAGTCCATTTCTTCCAATAAAATTAAAATAAACTCGACTATTTTTATTAGTGCATCCCCTGGTGACAGTTGCACGCTCTAAGCGAGAAAGAGAAAGACCAGACCAGATCCGGTGAGAGCGAGAGAGAACGGATCGGCGAGCGTTGTCTGCATACTTTATGAATGAGATTTATGCTTAGATTTCAGTGTCACGTTTTGATCCACATTTCGGACGCAAAGCGCAAAGCGAGTGAAAAGAGCCTACTCTTTGCTCCAAAGCGCTAAACAAAAAGCTACAAACAAAACACAAACAAAAACAACAAAAGGAAAATAAGCAACAAAGCTACAAAAACAACAAATAAATAATCCAACACAAGCTGTGCAGATGGATCTGCCTTCTTTCTTTTTTTGTGCTTTTTGTTTGTCAGGCAAATAACGACGGGAAGTGGAAGTGGTCAGGGATCACTCATACGCCCTGTTGCAGCAGCTGCACCAGCATGTGACGTCACACATTACGGCGTAATAATAACAATTGATGTCCGCTAACTCTTTACAAAGGAAGAAGTCAAGAAAAGCCAAACAAATGGCAGAAAAGAAATGATTAAAGTGAAATAAATATCAGTGGGCACTGCTTGCACTACTTGCATTGCCATAACGCCATAACGTAACGCCTAAAAGGGTCAGCGAACTTCCGCAACGTAAGAAAATAAAGGAAAAAATAAATTTAAATATGTATAAGCTTATTTCTTAGATAATATTTAGTAGTGGCTACTTAATTAAATTTAGGCTTCTTTCTGAACATTTGTTCTTTTAATTTGCTTTAAATTTTGCTTTAATATTGCTTTAAAAGTTAAATCTTTACCATTAAATCTGGATTCAAGTTTTGAAATGTATTAAAACTAACTTTAAGCTTACTTACCATATTTTAATTATCTGATGTTAAGTTTTATTTCCATCTTCTGGGCTTCCCACTGTTATTTTTTCAAACTCTGCGCATTATTTATGATTATTTTTGTGTGAAATTTGCAAACGTTTCTTTTTTTTCTTGACCGCCAAATTGCAGATGTTGCAACTGCCGAAACAGCTTCGTTAGGCTGTTAAGTAACCAAAAAACACATATAAAGAAAAAGAGAAGAAAAATACAGAGCCATAAGGGAGTCAGAAAATGAAAGAAAACTAATAATATACAAAAAAACAAACAAATCATCGAGTTATCGACACCGACCGAGCGTTGCGTGATATCGAACTTAGCATAAATGAAAGTCGAAAAAAGAAACAACGGCGGAAAGGTATTTGAAATCAACCTGGAACCTCAGCACACTGTGGAAAATATAGTATTGTCTGCAGATCTTACTAGATATTTTTTAAAGCAAAAAAAACACAAGTTGCTTCTCATTTTTGTAAAGCAAAGGTTTATTTCCAAAGCTTTGGCCATGTTCCCTATAAAAAGCATCTTTACAAAACATAATTTGTTAAGATTAATAAATTGTACAGAAAATATAGGCATATTTTCCATAAAAAAAGGTTTCAAATTCTTCAAATATTTGCCTATTTTCTTGCATTAATTATAGCATTAAGATCAGACTATTAAAATTAAGGAAATTATTTATAAGCAAAAAAAAAATCTTAAATCAAGCAAGATGAGTTGAGTGGCAGGAACCCCCTTGTCCCGGGCTTACTTGTCCTTGCGCAGCTTCTGGCTGGAAACCTCGATGGCGTCCAGCCACAGCTTCAGCTCCTCGGGCTTCTCCGGCCGCCTGGCCGTCTCCGGATACGACTTGAGCACCTCCAGGACATTGCAGTTGGTGATGTTCTGCTTGGACATGGCCACCGCGCGCACAAAGCCATCGGCCAGCGTGATGAACTGCTGCTCCAGGTAGATGGCCTTCTCGTCCCACCACACCAGCTTGGTGGTGATCTTGTACGGATGGAAGATGGGTATGGTGCGGCGGTACCTAACGCTGCTGGCTCCCTGGACGGCGCCACCCTTGCGATCGCGGATCCTCTCGTACAGCCCCGTCAAGGCGTAGAAATGGAAGCGGGCAAAGTCCAGCTCGCGCAGGTAGCGGGCGTTGTTCATGTGCCGGATGAAGATGTCCACATCCTGGGAGGTGCACAGCCCGTAGATCGAGGTGGTGTCCGTCACCTTGCGCTTGCTCTGGAAGAGCCGGCCGGCGAAGACCGTAAACACGCAGCGGATGAAGTAGTTGACATCCCAAATGACGTACAGGATCAGCAGCACCACCAGCCAAGACATCTTCTCTTCTCTTAGTTAAGTTCACCTGCAAAGATCGGAGCGGGGGAAAACCCGTTAATGACAGCGAAAGTTATGCTACACCGGCAGAAAACACAGGGAAAGTTCGACAGCTCTTCCTCAGATTACCGGGGAATTTAAGCTTGAAGCTCCCTGCTTTTTCACTGTGCATACACCAGACTTTGGCGCTGGCAAAGTCCGCGAGTCAATCGTATCCGATGACCCCTGGAAAAGTACTTACACTTACAGTGGCTCTTCGTTCGAAGTCAGCAGCTAAGGGGTAGGAGAGCGGTACAAGAGAGCGGAACACGAGAGCAGTTCGAGAGAGCGATACACAACCGTTGCAGGTGGCCGAAGACAGAAGACTGAAACCTGAAGACCGAAGACTGGGCAGCGACGCAGCGCCGAAGCAGAAGAAAGCAAAACACTCGAAAGTTTGACAACACAAACAGCACACAGGCACACTCAGTGTTGCCAACAATTGTTAAATAAAATTAGCTAAAATTAAGCTTACATTGGTACTAAAAATAGCTGAGAGAGAAAGGCTGCGACTGATTAAGGGTCAGACTAAAATTGTTATCAAAAAATTGTGGATAGAAATTTTAATAGAATTTTATTTAAGGCGTTTCTACTTGCTTGTGTTTTCTATGGTTTATTCATATTAAAAATAAGATGTTATCATTTAGGCTGAGTATAGCTATTTCCGGTTTGTGAACTTTAAAAGCGGCTGGAAAATAGCTAACTTGGCATCTTGAAATGCAATCAACAGCAAATGTCGAAGAGAATAACAAATAATTAGCCGATAATCAAAGAAAAGCAAAACCAGTAAAGGCAGTTTGGCGATTTTTAAGATAAAATAAAGAGGCTTTCCTTTAAAAATTATTTTAATTTTATTAATATCAAAAAAGAAGAATTATTATGTAATTTAAATCTTAAGAAATATTGTTCCCTTAGAAATTATATATACATTTATTTTATTCGTATCTTTAAAGGCACAAGATTTTTAATTCGGCTTAGAGAAACTTGTAAAATTTGTGCCAACAAATTTAAAAGTCAAACAATACAGTATATAATTTGTAAATAAATAGTTAAAAAATAGTTTTAATAGATAAATAAAAATAATTTGTTAAACCCGCAACCTTTAACTAAGGTCAAGTCCTATAATAAATATTTTGTAGTCCCCTTTTGGCACATAGTTATCCACAAAATAAGTATCTTACAATATTTAAAGGGCTCTGATCTTGGGTATAGCTATAACCCCTGAAATAACAATAAAAAAAGGTCACTCAATATAAATAGAAACTTGCAATATATATATAAAGCCCTCCCTCAACTCTGGCAAAAAGCCCTTCTCACTGCATATCTCGCTCTGTGATTTGTGATTTTTATATGGCTAATCTTTGCTTAAGGGTAATTAGCAAATTCTCAGGTAAGCAAGGAAAATTATAGGTACATATAATATGTATACAGAAGGTAAACACCAGCTCCAGCTCCATCAAATCTGTGATCAGCACAATGTTTTCCAGCTGCCAATTAAGCGAACCGACAAAGTATCAAAGGGCTCCGTGCCGAAAGTTTAAGAAGCTGCCAGGGGAAGTCCAATAAATACGGGTTTAATTCGATTGGAGTGGGGAATATGCTATAAAGGTTATAATTATGACGCTGGCAGACAACCCTCGTTTGAAGTAATAGAAGCAGTGTGACCAGTTTTTAAGTAAGAAGTAAAAAGTACAGTTAGCAAAGCCGAAGCTTACATACCCTTGCAGTTTGCTAACTAAGGAAAGGCATAACTTAGACAAAACAGCCTTAATTTCGATTCGGAAAGCTGTTCTCCCTCTCTTTTGTAGCTATAAATAATAGTTCGAAAAATATGATAGCTTTTTTGGACAAACAAGAAAGGATCTTACTTCGTTAAGTCGAAGTTTGTATACCTTTGCAGTCTGTTGCGACATATGTATATACTACCTGCAAGAGAAATAAGACTATGATGAAAATTTAAGCCCGATGGTGATGCAGATTAAGAATATTTATACTTTACGAGGTCGGAGATGCCTCCTTCAGGCACTGAAACCCAAAACCAAAGAAAACTCCAACCCACTCGCTTGTTTAAACGCTTTTTTCTCAGTTTCTGTTTCGTTTTCGTTTTTACTAAACAATCATTGTACATCGTAAACTTACACACTGTGGACTACCAAGGGGCGTATCAGGGGGCGTGTGACTTGATCGATCTTCTGGGTAATTATACAAATAGTTAAGGCCAAAGGAGGGCGGGCTTTTGTTTCCAGACACTTAAATAGCTTACAATTTACACATCACTAACACATTAGCACACATTAGCACACAGACAAGCGCACACACACACTGGCTTAGGCAGACACTCACACACACACGAGGGAAAAAAAAATTGGGGGTTCCGGTTCCGGTCACGGTTTTCCGGCGCCCGTCAGCAGCCGCTGCGCAGATTCTTGCTGGACATGTCATTGTACTCGATCCACTTGGACAGCTCCGGCGGCAGCGAGGGCTTCAGCTTGGCACAGTGCGCCGATGCAGCCGCTGCTCCCGCTCCCGTTGCTGTCGGAAGCGGACTTGCCGTAGGCGTTGCATGTCCATTCTCCGCTAGGGAAGTGTCCATTGCGGGATTGCTTATGCCACCCTGGTCCCTGGTTGCAGGAGCTGTCGGAGCCATCGGAGGAGCTGTGGCCCTGAAACCATTGGAGGAAGTGCGAGGCAGCAGCTCGGCCATCACCGCCTCCATGGCCACATCGATCACCCGCTGCCGGCAAATGGCGATGCAGTGCACGAACTTGTCCGAGGGACGCACGAAGCGGTGCTCCATGAACAGGGACTGATCGTCCCAGTAGATGATCTGGAAGGGAGGTTAAGGACGTTAAAGGGAAACTCAATTTTCTTATATATTCACTAATATTGAAGGGTTCTAGCTAAATATATTAAATTTATAATAAAATATGAGCTATAATATTAAAATAAAATATATATTTAAGCAGGAATGCCACGAAAATCATGCTGAAAAATACTATATAGATTTCGAAAGGGTCTTTTCTAAAATTAGCCACTAACTATTTATGATTTTTTAATATTTAAATCATACAAACACTCTAATTATTTATTATATTATTTTCCCATTCAAATGTAATATATTTTGTTAGTATTTTGGAGATTTCTCTCCCTAGAACTTACCCTTGATATTATATTAAACCTATGGAAGGGGCGAATGAAGCGTCGGTAGCGTATGGTGGCTGCCCCCTGGAACACGGATCCGCCCATGCCCGTGATGGTGCGGTACAGGTTGGTCCGCTCGTAGAAGTCCACGCGGGCAAAGTCTAGTTCGCGGAAGTACCTGGCATTGTTCATGTGATAAAGCAAGGTGTCCACATCGTTGGTGAGGCAGAGACCTGGAAGAAAGGATTACAAGGAGGGTTATTGATGAGGAAAAGGATAAGCTATCACTTAGACAGTAGGAAGACTACAATTTCCACAACTAACTCAACTTTTTGGGTACTTATTTGCCTTAGAAAGGAACAAATTCCCTTGGAATAATATTTTTTAATAAACTTGCTTTATTTGAATTATGATTTTGGTATGAATATAAAAGAAATAATAGAAATATCAACTCTGAGAGCAATTTGCAACATTAATTCAACTTTTCAGTTACTTATTTGCCTTAAGAAAGAGCAAAATTCCTTAGAAATTTAATTTAAATCATGATTTTATTATGAAAATAAAAGAAATAATAGAAATATCAACTCTGAGAGCAAGTTTAAATAACTTTGAACTCATTTTTAACTATCTAAAGCTCAAATTTCGATCCTTTATCAAATATTTCAAAGTTCCAAGCTCTTACATTTATTTTAAGGAACGCCAATGACAGGTTTAAGAACTCTTCTTATCCCAGAACCCATCTTATACCCACCGTTGACTGTGGTGGCGTCCAGGATGTGACACCGTCGCTTGACGAAGCGCGCCAGCACCACGCAGAGGCACATGCGCAGGAAGTAGTGCAGCTCCAGCAGGCCATAGAGCCCGACGATGGCCAGGAGGACGCTCAGCGCCAGGTAGCACAGCTCCAGTTCCATGGCTGGGCAACTAGCTAGGTGGACGCGGCGGAGGCAGGGCAGGGCGCTTGGAACGTGGAACTTGGAACGAGTGGAGCGTGTGGAGCAGGAGGCGCTGCAAGTAGAGACATGGATGAGGCGTCGGCTGGCAATCAAATTGTCAGTTGATTGGCCAACTAATTGGAAAAACGCGGAAGCGGGAAGCCAGGCAAGTGCTCTGGCGCCAGGGTCGAGGGTTGCGGTCTTAAGGGTTAAGGTTGGGCTCTCCAAGCTGGGCTCTGGCCAGATGCTGGGCAAGAAATTAGGTCATTGCTGTGGCTCTAAAAAAGTTGGAATATTTTGTAAATTTTTCATTAACTCGGCACCTTGGCTTCTTAATATTTTATGGCAAAAAATATCCAAACAAAAATGTTCCTTGGGTAGCACACACACGCGGGCCCAGGACAACCCCTAATTTGTTGATTCCGCAGCTCGTTTCATGGCCAGGACATTGGGACACTCGGACAGGAAGGCGTCAGGCGGCCACTGGCACTCGGCAGCTCCAAGCTTCGGGAGCTTCCCCCGAATTAATTTTTCGACGGTTTCCAATAACAGGAAAAACCACTGGCACGCGCACAACACACACACACAAGATTAAATTACAAACACAACAAAAAATAAATAAAATAAAGTTAGCCACGAAAGAAAATTGAATAAGAAAAAATAATAAAAAATAAGAAGGAAAAACCATAAAAAAGCAAGCGACGCGCCTACCACAGCGACAACAGCGCACTGAGACTGAATCGCTTTTTTGGCCAAATCCAAATCCCACTAGCCAGCCGCTGGCAGTGCACAGTCTCCGTCTCCGTCTCCGTCGGCACCGTCATCGCCTTCGTTCGCAGCCTCTGCCGGCGCCTCTGCCTGCGCCTTCGCCACCTCCGCCTCCATCGACGCCGGCGCATTGTGCCGCCAGCCAGTCAGCCAAGTCGCTGCTCTCAGCTGACGTCCTCGCAGCTTTTCGGAAAGCTTCGCTGGCTAAGGGTTGAACCTGTTGCCGGATCGACCATACGGCCCGGTGCCGTCCATTCCCGGGTCCATTGCATTCCGCTTGGGCGGATTCCGAAGCGTTCCGTTGCAGCAGCTCATTCTCCCTTAAAAAAGGGATATCCAACGACGCTTTCCTGATGCCCTTTTAAAGCTAAAAAGCTATTTTTGACAATTTTAATGACTAACCCCTTATTTTTGAAAAAAAAAAAATTCTGAAATATCGGGCAAATTTTTTTTTTAGATTATTTTTTTTTTTCAAAATTTTGATGTTAAATAATAAAGATTCTATTCTGCGAATCGTATTATATAAGGCATTTTGGCTATCACTGCCTTTTTGGCTATACGTGGCTCTTAAGAAGACCTTAAATTTTCACATTTTTGGGTTAAAAATATATTTCGAAAAATATGATAATTTGTTGGAAAAATCTAAGAGAAAAATAATCATAACTAAGCTAAAACAGCCTTAATTTCAATTCGGAAAGCTGTTCTATGTTAGTTTTTGTTAGGTTAATAAATCTGCATATTAAGATTTTGAATAACAAAAAAAAATTTTTTGGCCAATTTTTAACAATTTTAATGATGTACCCCCTTATGAAATTTTGAAAAAATCGATCAAAATTTTTTTTTTTAGATTTTTTCAATATTTTAATTTTAAATGATTAAGATTTTAATGGCGAATCGGAAAATATACGGCTTTTGGCTGTCACTCCCGTTTTGGCTATGAGAGGCTCTCAAAAATACAAAAAAAAATACAAACAAAATTTTTTTATACCCTTGCAGAGGGTATTATAATTTTGCCATGATATTTGCAACGCAGTGAAGGAGGCATCTCCGACCCCATAAAGTATATATATTCTTGATCAGCATCACCAGCCGAGTCGATCTAGCCATGTCCGTCTGTCTGTCTGTCCGTCTGTCGGTTTCTACGCGAACTAGTCTCTCAGTTTTTGAGCTATCGGGCTGAAATTTTCAGCATAGTCTTATTTCTTTAGCACGCAGTATATATGTCGGAACGGCCGAAATCGGACTACTATATCCTATAGCTGCCATAGGAATGATGGCGAAATTAATGTAAAAAAAATTTTAACTTCTCTGTTTTTCAACGAATTTCTATAAATTTCGAGATTTAATTGTCTTTTATAGTTCTAGAATTACGGTTTTAAT
>VNJW01002160.1:0-45760 GCA_008042615.1 Drosophila auraria | reverse complement strand
GGGCACCACAGAAAAAGACGGTGGCTCCGGAAATGCTGGCTCAGAAAACTGTGGCCCTGGAACTGGGAGCTCAACTGCAGAACCTACATCACAACAAACAACTGAAGAGAATATAGCTAGTTCAGAACGTCCAACTACGACTCCGTGTACCACTGTTCCGCCGCAAAAGCCATCAACATTAGGACCGTCAAGTAGTAATCCCGCTTCCACAGAAGGACAACCAACTACCGAAAGGTCAGCACCAGGGGGTTCAACGCCATGTTCGACTGTGAGCAATGCTCTTAGTTTCAAGAAGCAAAATGTACTTAATAAGGAAGCATTTGGATCACCAGCGAATACCAAGGATCGAAAGGAACGCACAGATTGTGGTGATTTGCCGAATGGAACTTTTTTCAGGGACTCTCAGTCTTGCAACAAATATTACGTTTGTCTGAACGGTCAGGCCATTCCCGGCCATTGCCCTCGCAAACTCAACTTCGACATCAAAAGAAAGGTGTGCAATTTCCCCAATTTAGTGGATTGCTCTGACAGTCAAGTTCCAGAGGCCAATGTTCCGACACAAAATCCGTCAACATCATGCACGACCTCAGGGCCTCGTACGACTGCGAGAAATATTCCTAGTAAGAAGCCAACGTCGGCATATCTAACAGATATGCAGAATGGACTTAAGAAGGAAGCAGTTGGATCACCAGCGAAGACCAAGGATACTTCCAATGGAAACCAAAAAGAACTTACAGTTTGTAGTGACTTGCCGAATGGAGTTTTTCTCAGGGACTCGAGGTCTTGCAACAAATTCTACATTTGTCTGAACGGTAAGCCCATTCACGGCAAATGTCCCCGCAATCTCAACTTCGACATTAGGAGAAAGGTGTGCAATTTTCCCAGTTTAGTGGATTGCTCTGTAAGTGAAGTCCCAGGAGCTTTCTCTCAGAGGCCTCCTAAGGATCTCCAAGATGGTTCCCTGCCTGACTGCAAATCCGTACGAAATGGAGCTTATTTCCGAGATCCAAAGTCCTGCAGCAAGTTCTATGTGTGTGCCAATGGTCACGCCATATCGCGGGAGTGTCCTAGAGGTTTACACTTCGACTTGAAGTCAAAGTTCTGCAATTACCCATCACTGGTTCAATGTGAGTTGGAAGGAAGCCCAGTGGATTTTAGGCAATGAATCGCCAATTCCTAAAATTTTAGGTTTTTTTTTCTGGGTGTGGTTAAGATAATTAAACAAAGAAGCCGTATAACAATATTGGGTGAATGGGTAACATATACAATTATTATTCATTGTTTTTATTGATTACTGACTTATGTTATATCCTAAATTTTAGGGTTTTTTCCTGGGTGTGGTTAAGATAAATAAACAAAGAAGCCGTATAATAATATTGGGTGAATGGGCAACATATACAATTATTATTCATTGTTTTTATTGGTTACTGACTTATGTTATATCCAAGAGAACACATCAACAGCAATTACACTTCCCGTTGCCAAGACTTTTTCCTTGTGTAATTATACCTATTAGAGTTTCAAAATAAGTAACTTATTAGAGATGGAAGTCAGTTTGAGCCTTTGAGCTGTCACAAATGGGTTTAGAAAAATTCTATAAAATTGCTTGAAAAGTCAGCTAAGCGGCTAAAAGTCAAGCCGCCTGTCTCTTATAATTCAAGCCCGCTATCTTGGTGCGTTTTCGCGTGGCAAAGTCCAGACAAACGCTAATTTCTTTGTGCCGCGGAAGTGACGGCCAGCCACAAAGTTATCCCATTTAAATTTAATTACGAGATAAACGCATGTTCCTGATGTTTCTGGCGGGGGCGCTTAGGCTCGACTGCGTCCGCAAGTAGGGAGCGTGCTAGCTCCGGTTACCTTAAAGCCAACTCCAACTCCGTCTACGACAACGTCTCCGGGTATAATTAAATTGTCCAAGAATCAGGAGGAGGAGTCCTTGTGGGCGGCCGTGGCAGACTGACAGGCACTTTGCGTCACTGTCGTGCGGCGACAAATTACAGGACACGGCTCCGTTTGCGCGCCAACTCATCGATAGTAGACTGGGGTTGGTGCCAGCTCGAAATCGATTTGGTTCCAAGGCAAGTCCAGACGGCAGACGCACCAGTCTCATGTTACACTTGCCATCTGATAAGAGCTCGCTACACCCCTGCCTTTTGCTAAGCGTTTTAAAAGAGGAATTGCTGTACATCTAAGAATCCATAATAAAGAAAATCAGTGGTGAGAAGATCTGATAGTTATCCAATCAAGAGCGCCTTGTTATTATCTTAAGGGCAATAGTCTGAGAACGAACTTACATTTAATATTCTTTGTTTTATTGGATATAGTTTGATCATAGTAAGTAAATAACACATTTTTCGAAAGCATTTAGGATAAAGTTGTCTCCACTTGGGCGCCAAAAATGAGTACAGTGAACTGTCCCAAAAACTACAAAATCCCAACTAAGGGTAAGAAATAAAAAGAGAAAGAGAGGGGTTGGGAAGTTTCTCACCAAATGCTGAGAGAGAGAAAGAGAAAAGGCCCCAGGGGTGGTTGATTTTAGGAGGCAGGTTTCTTTTTTTTTGCTACCACCAAAGGCGCCGGCTTCAGTTCGCCTTCAACTTCGCTGCGTTCCGGTAGCCGCTATGAATCAGCTAAAATAAATTTGTGATTTTAAGTGCATCGAGTCAAAACAAATAGTATTGTTAACAACAACCAGCGTGCGAGCCTTGACTTGCTAGTGATAAATACAATTGGAACCATATTTTTGGCTTGTTGGAATATAAACCGAAAATCGAACCACCCCTTTTGGAGTCTCAGTGGAGCTGTCGTGCCGTCTCGCTCGCACACGGCTTGGTAATCGATAAGCTTAACAGCGGGGCTGTCCACTCGTTTGCCACTGTTATGCGTTAGCGGCGAGTGCTGCGAGGTAAATGTTAACAGCGAGACGCCAAAATAATCGCCACTAAAACGGGGACTCGCCACAGTCGCAGTTGAAACTTTGAGTGGAAAGCTTTCGTACGCGCTGTGCCGTTCCGAGTGAAATGTACAAAAGAATATAATATTTAATATCTAAGTACAATGTACATGCATAAATGTAACACAGTTTGTGTACAAAGCGAGGCTTGTGTTTAGTATGCAAATGTGCCAGTTGCATTTTTAAGTGTTCCAAATTGATTGTGTGAGTAGCCGCACACAAACTCAAATACTTAGTATGCAAAAAAGGACATCCGATCCCGGTAAAGTGATTATTCGGAACACAACTGCGGATGGGAAGGAAGCTTTATGAAATTATCCATAAACAACAAGAGCAAAGTGCATAATAAATTCAGTTACAGTGCCATAAAGAATGTCCAAGAACAGCGAGTGAAACGGGAACTGCGGATAGGCATCGCTTTAAAAGTAGCAGAACGGGGAAAAGGAGCGGGAACGGGAACGGTAACGGGAACAGGAGCAAGTGCGTTGGTGGATCGGGGGTTGCTGCTCCCGTATTCCCTGTGTTCCCGTGCGTTGAGGTCATTTGCACTCATTTGTCGCGGGCCCAAAAAGGGGGTGGATTTTCGCTCGGTCCGGCCACGCCGGCATGTGAGTGAGTGTGCGTGTCTGTGTGTGTGTGTGTCTAACGGTTAATCTCATTCATCAGAGAGCCGCCAGCGGAGCCGTCAAGTTGAGTTTTACACATTTTACGCCTGCGAGTACTACGGGCGAGTTGTACGCTCTCTCTCTCTCTCTCTCTCTGTGAGTCGGGCTCTCTTTGACGAGAGAGCAAAAGGATTTCGGTTGGCTGTTAATGCTGTTGTCTCGCTCGCTCCCAAAAGGGGGAGTGGTGTGGTCGATGGCGAAGGTCCTTTTCGTGTGCGTGTGTGTGTACAGGAGTACACACTATGGCAGGATGCGAATGTGTGAAAGTAGTGCCACACACACACGCACATCCCAGGGTCAGGTCAGGAAGTGTGGTAACGGAGGATTATTCTGTTGCTTTAGCCCAACCCCCCACCCCCTGCTACCACCGCATCCTTCGCTCAGTTTTGGATTTTCTAATTTATATTTTTTGTTCGACGAGGTCTTAGCCGAGGCCCCCGGACAGGTGATTTATTTGTGTCCGCACTCCATAAAGTCCAGTAGTTCTCGCTGCAAACCGTAATCCCCTGCCACCACACGAGAGACCCATTTAAATACAGTTGAGCTTCGCTAGATTGGCCAGGAATTTGAAATGTAATAAATGGGAATTTAGGGGAGTAAAGAAAACCAATTTTTTGAGAATCTATGTATACATATTTCTATAACTTGTTCTTCTAATTCTATGTCTCAGAGAATAGGTTTATACCTAGGGTTATCGGATTACTCTAAAAATCAATTGCTTATTGTTCTATTTTTTCAACATACATACATATTTGAAACCTTTCTGGCTATTAAAAAGGCTTAAGGCTTAAATATTATCAGTTTGTTAATGGATTGTCTAGAAACCCCATGACAAGGACTGTCTTAAAATTCTCAAATAAGATTTAGAGAAACCCCAAAGCATTTCCATATTTGTTCTTCAAGTTCAGAATATTCTATAAATCAAGTGCTTTTTTTTCTAACTGTGTTTAACATATTTGAAACCTATCTGAAACAAGACTGGAAAATTATCAGGTCGTCAATAGATTGCTTAGAACCTTTGTGACAAGGACCGTCTTAAAATTCTCAATTAAGATTTCCGAGAAAGACCAACGTCGGTCCATCTCTTTTCTTCTAGATCAAATATCATACTAAATATAAAAAGGATAAAGCTTATCCTTTCATTTTTTAAATTTTAAATACATTAACAAATCTAGTTTCCTTTACCCAACCTTAGATAATCTTTGGTTTTAAAAAGAGATCTAGTTAAATAAGTTGGACTGCACATGGGGCATAACGATATCTGGAGTGCTGCTGCGTTGGACTCGCAACTCGGCTTGGCCGGGGCAGCCAGGCGTATTAATCATTAGCCTGACCTCGACCCTTTCGTGCATGGCACCATCCACCAGTTCCGCCCTTGGAACCGAAACCCCAAGCCCAACCCTACCTCCTTTCCCCCCACTCGAGAGGAAAAACAACTTGATGGGGCTGTCAGCTTATGTGCTGCGCTGGGCACAAATGAGAAAACTGCCAACGGCTAAACATAAAAATAAATAAATAAATTTGATTGCGATTGCGGTTTCTTGTCTGGACTTGGACTCGTACTCGTCCTCGGACTTGGCCCAGGGCTCGCCGCCGCCTCTCATCGCCCGGCCCGCGCCATTAATCTGTCAGTGGGATTTTGGCCAAAAGGCAAATCGAGGACTTTGATTTTTTTCCGTACTACGGCTTCCGATTGCTCTTGTCATCATTGTGGCTGCTTTTTTGCGTCTTGGGGATTGTCTCAGCTGTCACTCGTTAGGGTTTCTTGTCAACACCCTTACGCTCAGCCACGTCCTCCCCGTTCCCGTATCTAAGCCTTGGTCCGCAGTCCGCCAGTGTTCACGGTTTGTCATCGCAATCGCCATGGCAGCGCAATCTCATGATTTGGCACTTTTGGAGCTTAAGGAAATGGGCTTCATGAGTGGCGAAAGGCGAAGGGTTGGGCTTAACCCTCCCATGAATGCTGGTTGTTATTTGCAGAGTTTAACGAAGGAGAGTCTGAGAGTTTTGCTTTAAAAATAAATGATTTTATATATATAATATTTTACTTAGTTTAGAAAAAAGAAAGGAAAATTTAAGGGTTACTTATTAAAGAACTTGTTAAGCATTGCTTTTTTCATAGACATTTGCTAGAAATTTCGGTCTTAATCACTTGGCGAGAAATAGGATACTCTTGAAAGCCTTTACCCTGTGTTTCCTACTATTGAAAAACGATCTTCCAATCAGCACAAACACTCTCAGGCGGGGTTGGGGAAAGCCCACAAAGAGGACTTAATGCCGCAGAAAATGACTTCAAAAATACAAACATGCAAACATGTCTCTCGCACAAAAGAGCTAAGCGAAAGCGATGGCCAAAACAATGCCGCCATTTTTACTTCTTCTCACTCTTACCGCTGAAATTACTCATACGCCGTGGCGCTCCAATGCACTCCCACAGTGACGTGTTTGGGCTCCTGTTGTTGTTGTTATTGTTGTTGCTGCTGCTGCACTTGCTGTTGGCAGCTCGGTTCCGTTTTCAGCAGACAAATAGACATGCCCCGTGCAGACGTGAGTCAGACATGGACGGAGACCGGCGGACACGAACACGGACTGCCGGCCGGACGGACACTGGCGGACAAGGACGGTTGGACGGTTGGATGGAGCAAAGTGGATGGCAAACATATGTGCACGGGAAGAAATAGTATCAGTCAATGAGTTAATGTTATATATTTAATTCGGTTTTATTTTAATTAATTGAAAATAAAAATTTACAACATAAGTATAAAGAAAAATATGGATAAAAGAGTTAATAGGATATATAGTTCTTTTGGTTTTGCTTGGAATGTAGTTCAGAAAGAATTTCCCTCAGATTTACTTCATAATTTGAAAATATTAAATCTAAATTTATAATATAGCTCAAAATTTCATTTAATAAAGAATGGAAAACCCTTTTTAATTATTTTTATTATTTTATTATTAAAATATTCCCAGCTTATTAATAAAGTTTCGACTGCCACAACCTTGGATTTATATTTACCTCTCGGGTTTTTGCTGTGTAAGCATTTGGCGAACAAAAAAATGCGAAATCCTTTCGCAATCGCTGGCGGGTGGCTGGCAAAGTGTTGCAAACATAAAACACTCCGCCGCCATAACGTAATATCTTTTGTTTATAACGTCCTGCAGTTAATACATTTGCATTGTGTGTGCGAGGTGTCGGTGACTGCTCCCCACACGATTACGGCCAGAACAACAAAGCGAGTCCCGGCGAACCCGTCCCCCATTTTGGCCATTGTTGCCACTGCTTTTACTGCCCTTACTACCAATGTTTTTTTTTTGCCCCCCTGCCTGCCATATTGACTGAAAGCCAAAGTGGTCGCTTTTTGTGTGCTTTTAACGCGCTGCCAAAAATGGTGCTCAGGTGCGGAGCGAGCTCAACTTTATGTCATACGTTGTATATGAATATTTATAATGCACAGGTTTGCAAATCATTTTCTGGAAATCACTAAAATGTTTATAAGGTAGACCTTTGACAAGCAGGGGCTTTGAAAATATCTCGACCCTAATCAACTGTCGATTCATACCTTTTTGTAAGCCCTTAACTTGGTTATAATGGTGTAGATACCACTACACTTATTTAGACCTTAAGAAAGGTCATGTTTTATTTTAATTTGAATAGAAACTTAAACTAGAAGCTAAAGCAGCTTTTAAATATTTTTAAATAGCAATTAAATACCAATTTTAGAAGGCTATTTCTTCTTTATTCTTATATTATTATTATTCTATTATTATGATATATTATTATTCTATATATGATATATAGATTTTATATCAGTGAAACTCCGTTGGATATGGTAAATACTAGGACTCACTCTGTTACCACAATTCAAACAAAGCGATCGCTACAAAAGAAAATGCACCGAGACAGGCAAAAAAAAAAATAGTACCCTCCATATCTATTCGACGAGGAAACCCCACAGGGCCATTAATTGTGTGTTGTCGCCTCCTAATTTTTTTTGTTCACTTCCACATTGTGCTGACCATTTTCGGGCATAGTTTCAGTGGTTGTTTCTGCCGCTCCGGCTCTGTTATTGTTCCCGTGACTGCTCCGTTACTGTTGGCCATGTTTCTATGGAGCGTCCAAAGCCGCCTTTGTTGCGTTGCCAGCCTTCTTTGTGTTGAAAAGCTAGTGCTGGTAATTTATGCGGCTTCCCAGCCCCGTCCCGGTTTTCCAAACATTTCCCTCCCACTTTTTCGACCCGTTTTCCTGTTATTTTGCCAGCATGGATCTAAAACCAAAAAAGTCAAAATTATTCGCTTTGATTTGTATTTTCCGAATTTGTAAATTAGAGGGCAATCAAACCGTAAACTTTTATTTCTTCTCTTCGCTGGAAAAGCGCACGAAATTGGTCGTGGCCAACGGGGCGAATGTATCCTTTAATGTCCTTTCGAAAGCTATTTTCTCAACTGCCCAGAAAATTGGTTGCCATGGCGGCCAGGACAATAACAAAAAAATAACAACCATGGAAATACACAACATGTTCACCCACCCACACACACTCCGCTGGGTGTGTATGGTATGTTCCTGTTTTGTACACACCTACATTTAGGTGCGGATTTGTGTTCAAGTGTGAATATTAGGTCAGAGACGTGTGTACGGTTTGCTCCTGTATGTTTTTCCTCAAGAGCAAATCGCTGTAGTTCAATATATATCCTCAGGCGAATATGTCCTTCGGCTTGTGCTCATTAATTGTATATATCCTTGCCCAATATCTTGTGGATTGTCGTTTGGAGTTTGGTGTACATATATCATCCAAAATTATATTTAAGAAGAGTACTTGAAATATATTTTGGTACTAGAATAAATAGAACTATGTAATGTAAATATAGTTTAAAAAAATATATAGGTCTCTGCTTAGCGCTTTTATTATTTGCAAATTGAATCATTCTTAAACTTAAATAAGGTTTAAGATAAGATTTTTCTATAATACCCTTGCATGTTCTTTCAGTTCTTGCAGAATTGCTAAGGATCAAAGTAATACTTTTTTAATCTTAGGTTAAACCTAATGGTTCTTTATTATATTCAAAATACCTTGTTTTATTATGACGCTATCTAAGCCAGAACATCAGGTAAAGAAGAATAATAATAATAATACCGATAATAAGGACCCACTCTTGCTCTCTGGAGAAGAGACCTCCTTTTGGAGGTGGGGTTCGCTTGCCCTTTAAAGGTTCAAATGCGCTAAAGCTTATTGTTATTACGCTGTCCGGGGAGGGATTGGAATTTATAAAAATGAAATCCATCTGGGAGCCCTGGGAGGAGGGTGCAAAGCCACCCCGTGGGGAGATGCCAAGAGCAGAAAGAGTGGCTCACAAAGGAGGACAAAGTGAAAAGCTATAATCAGATTTAATTAAACACGAAATTGGAACGTTGCCTGGATGGCAGGCCCGGTCCGGGCCGCCGGAATGTGTGTGTGACACGGTCACTGGCCATGCTCTCCGATTCGGCTGCGGGTCCTAGTTTCCAGTCCCAGTCCCAGTCCCTACATATATGTATATGTACTTGGTATACAGTATAGAAGGAGCCGTAGTCGTGATATATATGTTGCATTTTTTCTGCAGGCTGCCTCTGATTTCTCATTATTATTTCGCTTTATGTGGAGCAGCTGGCCACGATTTCTAAGTGTGATAAACTTGCAGCCGAAGCCCCATGGCGTTCCTGTATTTTTTTCCCCTCATCCCTTTGGCTTGCAGCAAATGTGGAGCACAGATGGCCAGTGCTCTTGGAAATCAACGCCAGCTCCTTATTGCCCCCGACTGGCAGTGCAGTTGATG
The DNA here is from genome assembly GCA_008042615.1 of Drosophila auraria. Classification (NCBI taxonomy): domain Eukaryota; kingdom Metazoa; phylum Arthropoda; class Insecta; order Diptera; family Drosophilidae; genus Drosophila; species Drosophila auraria. The sequence goes on along the minus strand of VNJW01002160.1, from coordinate 36,331 downwards.
CTCATTACTTTTCAACACCCCCATCGTTCATATACACATTCTTGGGATTGTGGAAGGGGGGAATCTGCATGGGACGACAATGTATTCATGGCCGTCACTGCGCTTCGATGATAAACCCGTCCACGCTGCGTATGCGTAATATTTCATTTTGCTTGCACTCTTAAGGGCAAGCGGCCTCCGCTTTTAAGGGGGGTAAATTTATGCATTGATTGCACCGATTTATCAGAGATATATCTGTGGGATTTCAAATATTTACCAAAGTCAGAGGGCAATTCTATTTCGGGTTAAGTTGGAAGTGAGGAAGTCTATTATTTTGAGAGAGTTGAGGAACGGATTTTAAGAAAAAACTCTAAAAAGAATAAGGAGAAGAATAAATCATCTTTTTTTACTTTTAATGAATATAATATGTGATACTGTGATATCTTTATATGTGTTTCTATAAAAATTACGATAAGGAACTACTAAATCATCTTTTAAGTTTTGAAATAAATTTATTTTGGGAAATATCTTGGCACAATAAGGCATGTTATTTACAGTTATAATAACTAATAAAATAGAATTAAATATAAAAACTTACGGCATATTTTTCTAAAAGCTAACAAATCCTAAAACTGATAAAGTTTAACAAAGAAAAACCTCTAGTGCAGCGGAAAATTAATTTCTGTGACCATTATGTGTCATCCGTTAGCCGCAAGCTGTTGCCAATTGCTCGGGACCGATTTTTTTGTTCACCCATTAGATATCAGACTTTTTCCTAACTAAATGCATTTTTTCTGTTTGCAGAGTGGAATTGGATCGCTGGCCAAAGCCGTTAATCTCCGATGAGGCGACACATTCGGCGCGCCGGGAGGAAAATTCATAAATGAAAGCTTCTAATTGCCGGAGAATGACAAACGCGACAAGAAATCAGCGAGAGCGAACAAAAGCAAAGCCATCCTTTTAGGCAGCCCAAAAAATCCGCGAAACCGCGAAAATTGAGCCGCCGCAGCGCAGGAGATGCTGTTGATGCCCACATCCTGTGGGCCGGGGCCACCCCCCGACCATGGCCCCACGTCCTTGCCCTCCCCAGCCCCAGCCCCAGCCCACTGCCATGCCCCCCGCCGAGCCGCCGAAGATGATGGAGAGCCGGTCCGGCTCCGGTCAGGGCTCCTGGCCTCCAGGTCGCCCAGTTCAGGGTCGAGCATTCCCCGGTGGCTGCTAATGCTGCTGATGCTCTTCGCCATCCTCGCCCAGACACCAAGGAGCCAGGTGGCCGCCGAGAAGAGTAAACACTGTGAGTAGACCTTATTGGGGGACGAGAAATAATTTATGGGGGAGTAGATATTGTTTTTATAAAGATTTTAAATACCGTATGAGGGGTGACTTATGCTTTAATTGGGTTTAAATTCATTTAGAATTTATTAAAATGAATTAAAACTAAAGTAAGATATGGTAAATTTTAATTCCCTTCTAAATGTTAAAGTTTTTCTAATATAAATTTGGTAGCAAGTGTGAACATATGTATGTTTTATAAGATTTCAGTTATAAATCAATCGATTTTGCTCAGAAAATCTTCTTTATATATAAATAAAAATATGTTCGTGCAGAGACATAATGGAAAATATTTCAGAGACATACCCGATGAGTATACATATCCATATTTTCAGGGAACATTTTCCACCCTCCATAAACTTGGCTTATCTTGCTCAATAAAATCTGTCAACAGCTTAGTTTTATGTTTCCCGATTTCGCCTTCAGCTCGACAATAAAATTTTGTGTTTGAGCAAATGTAATAAAAGTGCATTAAAATGTTGCCAAACACAAAAAATGACGAACAAAAAAGTGGATATCATCGAACTATAAACATATAAACACCCAGCACACACGCAATATCATATACATATATATTTATATATATTTGGGCGATAACATTGTGTGGCAAGGGGCTGAGAAGAGGGTAATTCATTCACTTTCCGCATATTGTTTATGTGGCGAATAAACAACAAATGAATACATTTTTACGATGCAATGTCAACGTGCACACAAAAGCACGTGCAAAGGCCTGAGTACTTATGTGTATATTGGTATAGAATGACGAAATACATTTAGGTTTTGAGAAAACTAATATAGAGCAAGCAAGTTTAGTCAGTTTACTAAATCATAGTTGATATTTCCTGGTCTCAGACTCGTCCTCTTATGCAAATAATGTTAAAGCGCTTATATACTATATTTAAGTCCCGCGTCTTCAGGAAAGTAATCTCTACTGAACAAAACCAGTGTCGGAAATAGTCCGATTATAAAACTGGTTGAGGGAAGCGGAACTGTGTGGCCCGTCCGTATATGGTTTCCCCGATACGGCTAAACAGAGAATAGCGACCGCAATTGCCGACCCATGAAATGGAATTACTCAAGCGGAGCGTCGCGTCGCGTCGTTCCACGGCTCTTCGCGCTCCAACCTCCTGCTGGCTTCTGGCTCCATGCAGTTTGCGTTCCGGCGACGAAAGTTGTTGCCGCAAATTATTTCCGTATTTTAGCATTAAATCATAATTAAAATTTGAAGTTAAACAACTTACATGCCAGCAATTGGGGTCGCCGTCGCTGCAAAAGTTTGCTTCTCGAGGGCGCAGGAAAAAGTTCGCTGCATACTTATTTGGGCTCGTTTCCGGCTTGCTGCTGACGCGGCTGCCTTTGCTCCTCCTCCTCTTCCCTCTCCTCCTGCACTCGGCGACCGACGAAGCCTAATTGCAGCCTCCTTACCCGGACAGGAAGAACGGGAAAGGAGCCGGCGCCGGAGCCGCAGTCGGGTGACGAGTGTCGATGCCAACTGGGTTTTGGGCCCAAAGATCTTGCTTTATGATAAAGGAAACAAATAGGAACAGATAACTTGTGATTACCAGGAAATAAAAAAGGATTTGGAGACCTTTAAGACTCCCTTTAGGCCTTAGATTTTTTGCTTTTCCAATTAACTTTTATTATTTTAAGATATTTATGTTTAAAAGTAAGAAAACCTCTTTTAATAATACAATAAGTTATATTTGTTAAAAGTTATATTGGCAGAAAACGCCGTTTTCATTCACTTTTTCCGGTTGTAACACTTTCCATCCCGCACCACTGTGCCGGTGTGTCTGATTTAATTTTTCTTGCTCATTTCCGGGGCGACAAGGACGACGCCCGCTTAGCTGCACTGGCGGTGGCTCCTGCTCCTGCTCCTGTTCCTTATTCTCTGTGGTCATACACACGCGGCTACATCCAGGCTCACACTCAGGAGCGGCTCCCTTCTCCTCTCTTTTTTCCTTACCCTTCTCCCCTTTTGGGCTGTCCCCGACAGACTTGTGGCCCACGTGGCGTGTACTTAATTTCCCATGCTCATTGCAGGGGCGCGTTAACTTTTTTACCGGCCACATACTTACTGGCTACCGGCAGGCAGGCAACTCAGCCTCCTCCTGTCAACCCTTTTACTGCCGCCACTCCGCTGTCGAGCAGCATTGAAGACTTCTCAACTCGTTGAACAAAATTTTGCACAAAAGTTTCATAATTAATTTCATGTTAAGTGGCAATGCGAGCGATGGGCGTGGTCGTGGTCGTGGTCGTGGTCCTGCCTGTGCCCAAGACCTCACTCCGCTCCCTCCTGGCCTGCCTGGACTGGTGTCTTTAATTTGAATTGTCATTTCCTTTCTTCGGCAGCCACTCCGGTGTCGTCTGCCAGGCATCCTGTTGGAGGGCCCGCCCACTTCCTCCTCCCATCACCCCTTTATGTATGCCGCTTGGCTGCGGTCGCACGTTCAACTTGATTAGCGTAACTTATAATGACTCGCAGCCGCCTCACTCAAATTCTATTCTCGCAAAACACTTGCAAACAGTTGCTTACATAAGTAAACATACACACACGCGGGAGCGGCAAATGGGGCTTTTTCGGGAGTCCTTGCAAGTGGTTTTCATAATTACTTTGTGTGAGCGAGCACTTCATATAGTGCGGCACAACTTGGCGACTGTCACCGAGCGCCCGAACTTTGCTTTCACGTGCTGTTTGCTGTTTGCTGTTTGCTCGCCATTTACAATTATAGTGTGTGTGGTGATATTTGCTCGTAATTATATATCCATATATGTACTTGCCAGTCCCTTAGTTTCGGTAATTGGATTGAGTCCAATTTAGTTAAATTAAGTATGCACTTATTAGTTGCCCTTTCCGGCTTATCACAGTGATCCCTTTGCTGATGTAGTTTGGCCCTTGGACAACTTTGAGAATTGGGTTTACCAAGACCGTTTTATTGGACTGTAATATATGTATAAACGGAATTAAATTCCTGGGATATTTGTTCATAATTGGATTGAGTGTTGTTGAACTCGAAGTGAACTTTGTTGCTTTTTGAAAGTTATGTTACTGGATTACAGGCATCACTTTGCGACAAATTTACAAAAACAAAAACTTCAGATATGTTTTTATAACTTAAAGGCATCATTTAATTTGTATTGTTTATTTGTGCTTGATTTGTATCTCATTTTTTTTTATTTTGATCCTTATTATTCAATTAAGGTTTAAGAAAAATTAAGGAGAACATGCTTGCTTGAACATTACCTATAAAAATCCATAAAAAACTAATCAATAAGGATACCTCACGAAAGACTTGCCTGGAAAGCTACTCAAGCTCAACCGCACGGAGTGCTGCACCTTGAAACGTGACCTAGCAATAGTCTGTTTGGACGGTCTGCAGGCTAGAAGACCATCAGCCTTCTGCCAGGAAGTGTTAAAGCAAAGATTAGGAGAAGATACACTTTTTCTGCTCCTTCCCAGCTTTTTTAGCCTTACCCAAAACTAATCATTAAACAATTTAAACCGAGTTTAATTTATTTGCTCAAAATTTTGAAGTTATTGACCTCATTGGCTCAAAATCTTCTCCGCTTCCTACAAACCTCCTTAATTCTAAATATGAGTGTGAGCATTTTATTGGATTTCCCTTTGTAATGGCTGAAATGCGTATGTTTTGACAAGGGACACTGACAGCTCCCACACTCCGTATCCCCAAGACCCAGGCCACACCTCTCACCTCTCGGGGCCATTGTGCGATTTCCTGCAATAATGCGAACATTATACAATTTTGAAAAATATGTCACGTTGCCGGGATCCGACTCCGTCTCCAGCCTCCACCTCCAACCTCCGCCCTCCCCAGAATCCAACTCAAACAGAAGCTGATGGCCGCCTGCCAATAAATTTGTGAGAAAAACAACTGTCGACGGGGGCATAAAACTTTTGCTCTTTGTGCGGCATAAATATGAATGGATTTGGACTTGGACTCCTTCGAGGCTCAAGGGAATGGCAGGCAGTGGGACCAACTGGTCCACTGCGGCATATACTCCCTCCTTCTTACATACAAATCTATCCGAATGAGTTTCAGCCGAGGAGAAGGATGCGGTCTTCCCACGTCGACGGTTCAGTTCACAAAGGCCAAAGGGCTGAGTGTGCGCGGGGCCAGCGAGGACTTTCCATGGGCAATAAATTTTAATTTTCCCTAAATCCTTGCGCATACGAAATGAGATTTGTAACAAGCCGCAGCCATCATCTGGCTTCGCTTTCCTTTCACTGCCTGAAAATTTGCCTAACTGAGGAAATGATTGCCTGGCGAGAAAATTTTGATTAATTGTGAGTGGCATAATTTGAAGTTGAATTCCCTAAGGCTTATGTCGTTTTTAAGATGGAATTAAAATGATTTAAAATTACCATGACATGACACTTATGTAATTAGAGGCTTCATAGCTTTTGTATGATTTCCTTAAGTTAATGTATACTATTAATATATATTTTACAAGTACTTAAAGTCGAACATAGGACAGATTTTAAATTTCCCTTAATTCAACACCCTTTATAGCCTTCCTTTCAACCCCATTTACTGCAATTCCCTAACCTCCTAATAATAAATCTTGGCTGAGTGACGATGACTCAGCTGCTTAGCGATCCCTGGCTCCCTGGAGAGCCTCCGGCCCGACCCGGTCCTGGCCAGGTCACAGTCAAATGCGCAGATAAATGTTTATGGAAGATAAATTGCAGCCAGCGGATAGAAATCAGGCAACGCATAATAAATTCCATTTGTAGTTCGCAACTCTCGCCAAACAGTTCGGCGGGGTGGCGATGCCAAATCGAGTATTGATGCGTTGGCATCCCGCGGCACGACGACGGTGTCACTGCTGCCAAAAAGCCCCCAGTCCCAGTCCCAGGCCCAAGCCCAGCTACAGACCCTCCTCGGATGCCTTCCGAGAACAGCGAACAATGAATTCGTTCGACGCGAATTGGTTTTGGGAAATTGTCCACGAACGTGGGCGGATCATTTATCAATATTTCCGCTCTGCTGCCGGAGAGTCGGAGTAAGTAATCGCTTATTATTCCGAATCGCTCGATAAATGCAATACATATGTGTGCGAGTGTCCCACTAACCCAAACAGAAGCGATTCCCAAATTTAATTTATGTATTCTGCAAAAAAAAAAAGGAGAAACAGAAAACACACATTCTGTCAGGCGCTTGAATTAGGTTTGACAAATGGAATTTGGCGAATTTTCAGCCCTTGAATGACCCATTTTTAATTGGCTTATTTATTGACAGGCGGCATTCATTTCCGTAGTATTTATGCGGAGAAATATGTGTTATTTTATTTGTCAACTGAAGTTTAGTAATTAAATAAGAGGAAATTTAAAGCTCGACCATGAGATACCCGGTGCTTAGAGCTTTGTGTGTGAAATTAAAAGAGAAATAGTCATGGCTAAGTTATATATTCAAAAAATTGTTCTAGTTATGAAATATCGGGCTTAAACACTTATATCTAACTAGCCAGAGCTTAAAACCAGGGTTCGGGACTCAACTAACTATCTAAAGTGAGTGCAAGCGAAATAGAGATAGAAGATTGGCAGTTTATTGTTTAATAACTTCCAAGATTATCATCAAATGGTACTCCAATTTTAAGGACTACCTTCCAATACTTTTAACTTAATTAAAAACGTCTCCGTTGCTTGCCTTTTGTTTCCAATATTTTCTGAGTCCTTACTTCCTTCAATTGGCAACAAAAACCCCTTCTTTGTCAACCAAAAAGCCCTTCACTCTTTGTGTTCAATGACTGCCAGAGAAAGCATTCCTTCATATAATTTCGGAAACCTTAAAACCAAACACCGAAGCCTTGAGTACTGCATTGATGAATTCCACAAATCCTGCCAGGACCAAGAGAGAGAGAAAGAGAGAGAGAGCTGTAAGAAAGTGTAAGAAACAGGCCACAAAGGGGCATAAAATGAGTTGAACATTCCGGGCATTGTGCCTTCAGTTAAGCACATGAATCCCTTTTGTAATCAAATGCACAGAAAATTGTATTCTATTCAAGAAAAATCCAACCGAGTCCCAAACCTCTTTCGTGTCGTCCTGATGGGCTTTGTATCGGCGGCTGCTCCTCTCCTCCTTCAGGGGGCGGATGTGTCCATCCGTATCTGTATCTCAGCCTCTCTCTGTGTGTGTCTGGGTGTGCGTGATCCACTTAGGCGTTGCACGGAAAATCCACGCGCCCGCAAAACAAAGCAGCAAAATTATCCAAGACTCCGAGGCGGGGCCAGTGGGCGTGGCTGGGGGGCTGAAAGAAAAATATTACAAGAAGCGCCTAGACAATAGCACCGAAATAAGTAAACAACAATAATAAGAAACAACAACAGAGAACAGAAAAAAAAACTACAAAAAATATAGAAACAAAAAAAGAGACGCAACCAACAATGGCGTAATAAACTAACGGTAAAGCTAAACTCCAGCCGGGCAAAACTATGCAAAAAGTTTGCGCTTCGTTTCGCAGCACCAGCAAAAATGGAATTAATAAAAGGAAAAATGATTTTTCGAAAAATATTTAAGCCCCTCCGCCGTCCCCGTCCCCCGTCACCGTTTATAGGCCAGATAAGACCGGCCAAATGCCGGCGAGGGCGGCGCAAAATTTAATTAACAATTTGTGAAGGGGAAATAAACAAAAGCCCCGACGGGCTTTTGGCCCGAACATCGGATATCCAGCGGGCTCATCTGGGTTTACCTACCCATCGCCCAGCAGCCTTCGGCGCTCCATCCTGCAGCCCGTGGACTGATCTAGTCCGGGGGATTGAGGAGCCGTTCGGCCGTTCGATGGGTGCATGACAAGTTGAGCGCTCCTTGACAAGTTCTTAATGAAAAGTTGAAAAGCGCACGTAATTAAACTGTCCTGTTGCAGGCAGCGCCGCTTGCCGCTTGCAAAGTTTGCCTAAAGGACATCAAATTGAGTCCTAGGTCCTTTATTTATTCGGGGGCAAGGATTTCTTTTTTTGTAAAATAAACTTTTTCAATACCAAATCGGCAAAGTGAATTTGTTCACCTTGTAAAAGTAGCTACTTAGGCTTCGAAATGGGGTATTAAATACTTGTAAAGTATTTGTAAGCTCAAGTGTCTTAAATTGGAAAAATTTAGATTTTCGTGGTATTTGTTCACTTAATAAAAAGGTATTAAATATTAAAAAGAAAATAATGTTAATTAAATAGAAAGACTTTTAAGTAAGCACTGGAAAGAACAATTAATTTAGTTCCTAGTTCGGTTCATAGTGGCTGCAAAGTCTTTTGGATATGTTTCTGAATAATATATGGACCTAATTTAATAAGTACAACTTCTGTAATTTATTTTAATTATCCTCCTACTCGTTTTAATTGAAAAACCAACTACTTTTTCTACTTTTCCTAAAGTTATTCGTTTAGTCATTCCCTTTTGTTAAAAAATACTTTCAAGTATGATAGCTTCAGTTATTTAATTTTGTTAAAAATACTCCCCAGAACGAAAACCAATTATCTCCAATCATTTGAAAGTCGAACCTTCTTTCGAACTCCAACTTAGCAAAGTATAAAATGTGAAATATAAATTCTCGAACTTTTAACTATTCAAACATTTTGACAAGCGACAATTCGGCTGATTATTGCCCAGGCATTGGCTGGAAAAAAGAGCAAACTTCAAAGAATTTTATCGTCTTGCAGGGACCCATTTCAGGCGCAACTCCTGTTATATTGTCCGCTTGCCTCTCATCTCCGCCACAGTTGCTTCATTAGTTCGGCACTTCATCTTCGCTGCACGCTCGAGTGGCCCTGGTCTGAGGTTGCCACAACCCAGTGGCAGTGGCGCCCGCTTTGAAAAGTGACAAAAGTTTAATGATGCGTTTAAGTTGCACGTGGCACGCCCTTTGGCGCCCACTGCGTGCTCCACAGGGACTCTCGACAGCCTGATTTGATGAGCTCTACGCATTGCAATGTTTGTTTGTTCCAGGGTCCTCCTGCTGCTCCTGCTTCTGCTCCTCCTTTGGGGCTAGAGGCATTCGAGAAATTGCACTTGTCGGCTTGCTTTTGATTTTTATCACGTAACTCCCGGAGAAATCAAGGGAGTATAGGCAGAATGTTGGCCAAAATAAACAGGAAATGGTCCTTGTGCTCTAAGAAGGTATATTTAAACAGGAACTAAATTGGTTAACAGAATTAAACATCCTAACTATTTCTTTAATCAATGGAAACGAGATAAAGTATTGAATATTTAATTTAAAACTCTCTCAAGTCCTTAGTCCTTGCTAATTTCATCCACCTTGGAGTCCTCCAGCTGCTTGAACTGTATAAGGATAACCAAATACGTAGTCACCGCCGAGAAGATCTTAAACAAGGTGGAATTATCAATCGAAAAAAATCCGTAGGCGGTGAACTGCAGCTCCTGCTTGATGCTCTTGGTGAGGAACTTGTCCGCGATGTTCTGGAACTGCTTGCTCTTGCCGTACACCCGTGCCAGGATCTGGGCCGTGCCATTGGCCTCGGAGGCCAGGCAATCGCAGGCACTGCATATCACCGCCATGGTGATGGTCTCGGCCAGCACCCAGGCGCAAGACAATCCCATGGTGTCGGCCACTTCCATCCTCGAACTGGTTGTGCCGGCGGTCAGGGTGGCGAAGGCCAGGTAGCTCTGATTGGTCACCGTGTAAAAGGCGAAGCCGAAGAAGAAGAGTAAAGCCACGCCGGCCACGGAGTTCATGTTCTCGGTGATGTAGCGGAACTTGCAGAGCACCTCGATGAGATTGCTCAGCTCCCGCCAGTTCTCGCCGCTGGAGTCGCCCTCCTGCAGGATGAAGGCATCCAGCTTCCGGTTGAGGAAGCCAATCCGCAGGGCCAGGTTCATGAGGATTGTGCGCAGATATATCGAGAACACGGTGGAGTAGAGTAGCTGCAGGCAGTAGACCAGGAGCAGGACGCCCTGCCTCTCCGACCGGATGCCACTCCGAAAGTGGATGTAGTAGAAGGCCACCGCCAGAACACCGGCAGCTGCTGAGGTCACCAGGGTGCCCAGCTTCCGGCAGCTGTAGCTCTCCCGGTAGCCGCTCACCTCCAGATACTCATCGATCCGAGCGATGTCCCGCAAGGTCCGGCAATGCCGCGATGCGTTCTGCACGCTAGACAGGACCATCATCGTGTAGCTGCCGATGCAGAGGAGCGTCTCGATCGTCCGGTTGATCTCCTCGGTGTCGCCCTGTGCACTGGCCAACAGCCTGTACTCGCTGGAAGCGAAGAGCACGTCCTCACCGAAGTAAAGCGAGGTGATCAGCATGATGAGGGCCACCAGGCGGCCATACCAACGGCCTAGCCTGCCCAAGCGAAAGCTCTCCTCGTCGTCGCCGGAGTAAAAGGGTAGGAGGGCGCAGAGCTGCGAGGGCGTAGCTATGGCTCGGATATCCTGGAGGATCTTCATGGCGATGTGGATTGTTCTGTGAGAGTAACTTAAATGAGGTGTTTTAGGTGTCGCACTAACGGGGTATTATGGTTTTGGGGCTTTCACTAAGTTATTAGCTCTTATTAACTGTAATTAAGGAGTTAATGGACATACTTTATACACAGAATAGTATAATTATTATTTATTAAGGGCAGAAAGAAACTTTGGAAGCTTCGAAAAGCCGATGTTTACATACCCTTGCAGTTTGCTTATTATGCTAGTTTTTATTAGATTAAAAAATCTGCATATTGAGTTTAGAAATTTAAAAACATATTTATTTTTTCAATTTTTTGTCAAATTTAGTGATAATTTTTTATAGATAGAAATTGGGTAAAATGGGAAACAAAAATTTATTTTTTAAATTTTGATTGTAAATAATTAGTATTTCAATGACGAATCGAAGGGTATACACCTTTTGGCAATTACTTTCTTATTGCCTATAAGAAGCTCCTAAAAAGACCTCAAAATCGCGTATTTTTGGATTACGAAAATATTCTGAAAAATATGATAACTTTTTTGGATAAACAAGAAAGGAATCTAACTTCGGTAAGCCAATGTTTGTATACCTTTGCGGTCTGCAATTGGATTATTGAAAATCTATCAATTTTGGATAAGTTAGTAAATTTGTATAACATTTACGTACACATTTTACATTTTACATGTACAATTTTACATTTTCATTTTAATCTCTTTTATATAGTTGTCCGATCTTGATGAAATTAGAGCCGTATTTTAAATCTGTTAAAAACTGCTATATTACTCGCTTAGAATTACAAAAGTTCCACCTCTAACACTCCTGTTGCCCGCCCATCACTGCTCCTGGGCTTCGAAACCATGACTGATGAGAAGACTAAGTAGTTTCCGTGGGACAATTACAATCATTGGCTAATTACGAGCTAATGCGACCTGTCATAATGGCGCCCTGACATAAATATCAGCGCAACTTAAAAGCCCCTGTCCATGGCGACACGCAAATTGGCCAATTACTTTGACAAACCGCCAACGGCGAGCGGAACGGAGCTGAGCTCGATGAACCACGTGAATGGTGTGTCGAAGGACATCCCGGGGCCCAGGGCAGGCACTATGCAGAGCAGAGATTATGCTCATTATGCAAACGCTTTGGACGGATGAGCTCGATGGTCGCAGTCGTCGAGGCGAAAGGCATTTACTTCAATTATTTCATTAAGGCAGCAGGAGTCCTGGGGCGTCATCTGTGAATCCTTGTGGCCATCGCAGTGCCTCCAAGATGCCATCGAATTTTGGTGCCGCTAATGGAGCGTGTGAGTCCGGCAGCAGCTGTCGGAGCTTACTCAACTATGCGGAGCTTAGGTTGCGGGATACTCCACTGAAAATGCTTTTCTTGAATCTATATTTACTTGTCAGTCTCTTTCTATATATTTATCATCAATAAGAGACGCTTCCTTTTGCTAACTGTAGCCTTTGGGGGGCGTTGACATCGCACGGACGCCGGAGGTCACTCGGGGGCCAGTAAAATTCAATATCGGAGCCCAGGAAATTCATTGTTTAACCTTTGTTGCCTTAAATTGCTCAAATTCCTGCCATTAGTTTGACAAACGAGCCAGCGAAATTATTTTGTTGCAACCAAGTTGCCGGGCACATCCGGAGCTGGAGCCGCACCGCTTCGGGCTTGGGGGGATGATCGAAAACCAACCAGATTTCAGGCTAAAGTTTTTGCCACAGCGCCGAGAGCAGCAAACCAACAACTCTCTGACCCCCAATCCGCAATCCGCAATCCCCCAGAGCATTACCGAACTTTCCTCCGACTCCAGTCCTCCTGCTCGCTTTGGGTTACGCACTAAGCTTGCCCCTGTTGCGGTTTCGCTACCGTTGCCGTTCGTCGTCCATTGTTGCCGGCGCCCCATCCACTGCTCCTTGCGGCATCCTCGGATGTGCCGGTTACTCGGTTATTCCATTGCTGCAGATTTATTTGCGGTTTTGCATAATCACTGAAAATTAGTTTAAAATATTTACATTAAATTTGCATCCCGATCTCGGGGCTTTGAGGGTTCTTGGCCGGCTGCAGGAAATGCTAAGTATAAGCCCTTAAATGGGCATTAGCCTCCCGGCTACCGGCTGCCCGCTGCTGGGTTCAGGGCCAAAACTCTAAGTGAGGGCTAATTGAATGAGCCGCCTTGATTAACTAGAGATTATTAAGGGTCCTTTTAAATGGATGAAGGTCCCTTATTAAAAATAGTTGTTGAAGGGATAACTTAAAAAAAATATATATATTAATCTGAAGGATACCAGAATGTGGCCCTCATTCCATTAACTTTTTAATAAACTTAAGAAGATATTTGGTTAGTTATGGCAAGTATTTCTGGACTCTAGGGAGCATGAAGACTCAATAAATATGAAAGTTTTACTCATATTTTTCTTCTCGGCTACCAAAGTTCCAATAAAAATACATATTTGCCAAAGCAATTCAAAAGTTTCTCTAATCACAGCCTGACTGCAAAGTTAAAATCATCAAATAAACCTCATGGAGTCTTTGCTTGCAGTTGCAATATTGTATTTGCTGGCATATTTGCAATACTCGATGATTATCCTCGGGAATATCCTTTGGAATCGCTTGCTTACCTCTGTCATTGAGCATAATAATTCTCAGCTTCCAGCTGCTTTTATAGTAATGTTTGTCTAGTCGATATCCTCAAAGGTACCGGAACTGGCGATGATTTGAAGCATTCAAGGAGGACGCAAAATGGCAGAGGTTTACACCGTTAAAAATATTACATAAATATATATAATATAGGAAAAAAAAACTCATAAGCATAGTTAAGCAATTAAATAATTACATTTAATATTAATATTAAAATATTAAATATATAAAAAGATATGATAATAGAGTTATGTTCTGTGTACCTCCAAGACTCCTTTATTTGCCAAGGTCGGTGGTCCAAGTGTGTGACTCTGTCCCAAGGAAATTGAAGGCAGCTCGAGAGGATGAGGACAAAGTTAGACAGCAGGGTAAACATAATTTTCCACCGGGCAAAAAAAAGAAGACATTGAATGCCCACGGAGTGGCATCTCCAGAGCGAAAGAAAAACTGCACTTGGAGTTGGGGCCAAAACGCATTTAGGACCACCAAACACATCCGGCATCCCCGGCCCCGCCGGAAGCATTAAGCTCTGCAGAATGGCCTCTCCTCCTGCGAGGGCGGCCATTACCAATGCGATTCCGAGTGCCGCGAGTTATGATGACGACGTCGGACGACTATCCACAACTTGGACGTTTGGAGCCCTGTTTGCCAAGTGCCTCCAAGCGATGGCGGGGATTTTTAGCATCACGATAAGTCTGAGGACTCTTTTGCCTCGGCAGTTACTTGAAAGTGATTCCCAGCTCCTTGGAAGGAGCTTTGGCGGCATTATTAGTCGATTAATAACGCGGGTAACAAAGCTCTGAAATTAATTATGCCAATTTTAATCCTTTTGGCAGTGGCTCAGCCTTAGCAAATGACATTGCCACCGAATAATCCCGGCCATTAACTGAAAAATTGGCTTTGAGTGGCAGATGAGACCGACAGAGAGAGTGAGAGTCTGTGTTGGACTTAATATTTTCACAAACACGCCGGCCAGATTGAGGATATCTTTCTTTGCCATCTCCCTTTTGATGTGGGCCCGCTCTCGGGGCTTTAATCCGAGCATTATCCCTAATTTCGAAAATGTCGTTTTGCTGTGTTTTTGCTGCCCAGCCATCAAAACTAAGCCCTGCCCCCGGTCCGAGCTCCCATTCCTGGCGAGAGTGTTTTTCCTGCTCCTCCTTCTGTTAGCCTTTCTCCCCAACTTCATCCTCCTCCATTTCGCTTTCTCCTTCGCAACTCCTCCTCCTTTCCTCCCTGCGAGTGCATAAACAAATTGAAGATAAACATGCTTATGTGTGGCTATATCCTAGAGAGTTCACTGAAAGGAAAACGGATTAAAAAAAAAGAGGACAAAATTTAGACGGCTTAATGTTTAGTTTTTCTAGAGCAGCATTTTATAAAAAGGGTAAAAAGCTTATTAAAATAGGGGAAGGAAGAAAGCTTATTAGCTTATTACTTCCATAGAAGTTTAAATGCTGTACCAATAAGTGTATTGAAGTTTTCGATATTTTTGTACGCAAAAATCGATTTATATCGATGACAGGACGTGTCTCGGATGCTGCAAGCCCTCGGAACTTACTTAAATAGAAAAATTTAAAAAAATTTTCTTAAAGACCAATGAGTGAATCTTCAAATTATTCTCCTAGAAAATTTAATTTTTCAATGAATAAATATATAATAATTTCCCAAAAATAAGCCACTAAATTTAAAAGGAAATTGTAGGCTTCCAAAATAATACTTGTTTAAGAATTTATAAATCTGTTAAGCTAACAATTAAAATACAAAGGTAATGAAATATTTTAATATATTTTCCCTCAGTGCCCGTAAGGGGTGGCACATAAACCGATACGAAGCTGAACTTGAAGCATGTTGCAATTTCAGCTGGCGTATCCGCGATGCCGCCCACCACTACACCGACTGCAAATGGAATTGTTTTCCCTGGCGCTGCCGACATTTGTGTCAGAAATGCCTTAATTTATAGAAAATGTATCTGTCGGATGGGAAAGGACTCCATCCCAGGGCTGCCATGAATGTCGCATGGGCTTCAACGTCCTGCGCGGCTTTCGTTTGTCTTTCACTTCACACAGAAGACCCGACAGCCCGAAGGCAGCCCTTGCCCTCCTCCAATCCCAGTCCAAATCCCACTTCGCCTCCCACTCGCTGCTATCCTATCTCGGCATATCTGCTTCCCTGGGGGGGCTCAGCGCAGATGCATGATAATCCCGATACGTACATCGGGGGTAAACACTGGCACTGACTCCGCTCCACTACCCACAATCCTGTCCAGAAATGATTGAGGGATTTCTGGCCGCCTAGGAGCCAATGATAACGGAAGCGGAAACCGAGCACTTTGCTCTCCATTTTCACTCCACAACGTAATTGATATTTTACAATTGTCTCTGTCGGTTCATTTTCCTCAGCCCAAGGACCTTCTCGTCCCTCGTGTGTCTGTGGCAAATTGTGCAGAAACTCTATTTCTATTTCTCACATTTCCCGCTCCACATGGGATGCAGATATAGATACGGATCCAAGTGCGGATACAGATGCACATGGATCTCTGCGCAGCGCCGAGCGGAGCTCCTCCATTTGTCGCTGTCGATGTTCCACAGCCAGCTGAGTGAAATTATTCAAGCAGTACCAGCTGCAAGTGAATTTATCAGGGACAACGGAACCTCCGAAGAGCTCAGATGACATAACTTTTCATATGCATATTCAGGAGAGTGGCCCAAATATATTTTCCAAGAGAATTTGCCAAGGAAGTCTCACGATATTTCATTGGATAACTGTGGGAAATTTAAGAAAAAGGAGTTTTAACTTTGGAACAAGAGATTTGGGTTAAAATCACTTGAAAATGTGTGTAAAAGTAGACAATGAAATATTTTAGGTTCCAAATTGTAAGACATATAATTTTGTAGCATTCTTTTGGTCGATATTTCAACCAATATTAACAAACAGAATAAGTAATAAAGGTCCAAGTTATTTGTACGATTTCTGCTCTTACATGCCCTTTCATGGCCTAATGTAAAAACTATTAGCCAGCCCATGGCATAGGCCATATTTTTTCGGATATCATGGTTATGAAACATTACTTAACGCTAATCTGTTAAGCCCTCGTTAAGGTCATGACTCGTGAAATATCCGTGCCCCGGCCTGGTTTCAGTGTTTACTCACTAGAATGTTAAGGCCAAAGCACAGAAGCCAGCGGAATAGCTGGCTCCAAAAATTTCCACTGCCTGAAAGGCCACGGAAAATTACTCACCAAGTGGCTTGCGGCCAATTTGTGCAGGTGGCAGGGGAGGGGCCGGGTTGGTGCCGAGCCACGCCCCTTTCCACCTTCCATTTTAGGGGCAGGCCAGCTCTCTTTACTACAGTCTGCTATTTACTTTGCTGGAGATCAAAGCGAAATGTGTAACAAAATTGCCAATTACATATAAAGCTGGAAAAACTGTCTACCTAGTCAGGCAGAGGCAGAGTCAGGAACCTTTTTTTTTGGCGCTTATGCACTTGGAAAAAATATTTATTTCCAAATATTTTAAAGTTCCTATATATTTAAAATATGAAATTTAAATTTTCCGATAAAGGAAATATTTATTATGGGCCTATGACACTGTCCTACCATTGGTTTTTTCACATTTTAAATCGGTGTGACCGTACTCGCATTACAAAATAAATGCTTAACAAAGCCACACATACAGTTATTACTATTATTGTTCTAATTAAGACTCTAGTTAATGAAATAAAAAATAAAGTGTCATAGCCGTATTAAAAAAGATTATAAAATATTTTATATTTTTTTCCGACTATCTAGAGCGTCATCAGAAGATGCTGATGAAGATCCCTGGATATTTCCAAACAGTTCTTAAGAAAAAAGTACACATTTTTTTTAACGAGATGTACTAAATAGTTATTTATCTCTTTACATTATTTAATAATAATCTTAACTCGAAAAATTCCTAATTCTAGTTAAGAAGAGTTTTTAAGAGCACTTTCTATATCTCCAAGCCCTCTTAATTTTCCTCAGTGTAGGAAGGCGATGGAAGCTAAAACAAAGGGCAGTCGGGTCTGTCAGCAATTCAATCCAAATTGTGAATTCAATTTTGAAGTTGGCAACACGGCGACGACACAACATTTGTGACCGAAAATGAGGCATTTGCAGGGAGCCAGGAGCTAGCTGGCTCACATGATGGCTCTTTTTCGACTCCCACCGCGGTGGCTCTGGGCAGGGGCGTAAAACGAATTTGTAGTGAATTCCTTAGGCGTGCTCCTGCCTCATCTCAGCTCGCCAGGATGCGGCGTCATCTTTTCGTGTGCGTTTTATTGGGGGCGAAATTGAATTAGTGCGGCTGTGGCGGCGGGAGCGGCGGTGACGGGAGCGGAAGCGGTTGCTAGGCAGGAAATTGCCTGAAATCAGGCGCACGTAAGCTTAGGAGGGGTGTCGTGTCCCACTTAAACCCACCCGACTCCACTCTGCCCCAACTCAGATCCCTCACATTATTGTGTTTCATTAAAAACCCGCCCGTTGTCCTGCCTCGGTTTAATGGTCGTCGTCGTCGTCGTCCCAGCTCCATTTGCATGCGCCGATGTCCAGCTGGCGGAGCAGCTCCTGGAAATGGCACTCGTTTCCTGTTAATGCATTTGGCACTTAAGCGCTATAGTTTGCGCCATCAAACTAATTAAAAGTTGCTTAAATAATGTGATATTATTTTCGCATTGCCGCTTGTCCTGCAGCTGGCATCGACTTCCTGTCGCTGAGGTCCTTTTGATTGAGCCGGGGAATATTAAAAGTTTCCAGCGGAAGCTGTCCTCGAGGAGGACATTCAAAACTTATCTCTGGAAAAGTGCTTAGCTAGTTGGGTGTTTTTTTTTTTTACTATTAGATATAGATAATAGAGTGAATGGGGACAGAGATATGGTCTATATATGGTCCAGTTTTTAAGCAGGTTTAACATTTTTATGATTGAGAAAAGAAGGAGGAAGGCAGAAGGTAAACTGTCTGACTCCCTGATAAGGAATTAAAGGAGTAAATATATTTTACCAACAGATTTCATAGACTTAATGGAAACTAAATTAACTCTAAGCTAAATCATTAAACATTTCTTCCATATTTGAAAGGGGGAAATAATACAATTGTGTGGAAATTATATTTAATTATGTTAAGCAAGCAGTTAAAATCAAATAAATCCAGCTCTAGCTCCATCTGGCTTCTTAGTCATGAGCACAGCCAGGTTATAGTTCCCTTAACCAACCATTTACCATTATTTTTTCAATTTAGAGTGCTTATTTCATAGCTCAGCCTGCGCGTGGATTAGGTATTAACGTGTGCGTTGAATTTGAGATCAGGTATTATGCAAATCCACCGCATCCAGTTGCTAGTTACCAAACTGCACTCGGGTGCTCGACCAGGAGCAGGGACGGGCATAATAAACGCAACTAGTGAGCCCGGTCTGGGCCGGGAACATGTGCAAGTAATACGCGAAGCGAAGCGTAAATGAATTTTTCATCCTTCCATTAAAATTTAAGTGCACATTTTCCGGCGCAGCGCACGAGACGCCGCAACGCCATTAAGGCAAAGGAAGTTGCCAGCGGAGACGTCCGCAGACGTGTGATGGCCTGGGCGGAGTCCTGTGGAGTCCTGCGCAAACCCTGTGGTGTGTGGGAGCTGTTCAGAACTGTTGAGCTTACGGCATATCTGGGTTATGGAAATATTCAAATAAAAAATGCAGATAAGAGTTTATTTCACGGAGTGGCAAGTACAAGGCAAAAGGTATAACGCTTTTAAGGGGAGCAGAGAGTTATGACATGTGTGTGATAATAATATAAGCAAATAAAGTTTAATCTTAATAAATACGATTATATATATGGGGGTAACATAAATTAATTAATCAACTTTCTAATTTAATCCCAAAATACTCCTTATCCTTTCAGACTACATGCAGTCTCTGTGCAAGAACCACTTCCTGCAGCAGCTGTACCGAAAGATCGACGGGGCCGTGCTCTGGTCACAGAACGAACGCAACCTGGACTGCATCATCACCTTCCAGACGCACTCGGTCCTCCAGCGCTTCATGCTGCGCTTCGACATGCTCCAGCTCGACTGCAACGATCACCTGCTGGTCTACGACGGAGCCCATGCCGTCTCCACGCCCAAGGTGAGTTGTGTGTGTCCCAGGACAGCTTGTAATTACGCTGATGTGCCCCCCGAGACAGAGAGTGTGAGAGAGTGGTGTCTGCATGGAAATCTGCCAGCGGGAGTGCTACGTGCCCCACATTTTTTATTAGCGAATCGACTAATTTGCATATGCAAATCGAAAAGGTAGCGGAAATCTGATTGAAAGGAGGCTCAATAAGGGTACACTGAGGGGCTTAAAATGTATTTTTTGTATCTTAATACCTATGAAGTAATGTAACTAAATTAAAATGATAATTTAGGAAATAGTTCCACATAAATATGTCCTTTAGTTTCAAACATATAAGCATACGCATCATATGCATTACGTATACGACATGTTGCCTGACATAAATAAAAATATCTGGAGAAAAACAGTCTAGACATTATTAGCTTTTTTAATTCAAGATTTCTTATTTAAGTTTTAACTACTGATAGTTATTTTATTATCCTAGTAAGTTTAAACCCCTTTCCAACTTAGTTTTCTCCAAGTGCATCAGCTCTGGCACTTTATTGATTTGCCTGGAAACGGCTAATCACGTGAGTGAGTCGGCCAATGCCGTGTGAACAATTAAATTGTGGCAGAAACGCAGTCAGAGCTCCTGCCTGCTCCTTGCACCAGTACATGTGTATCCAATGCCAGGGAGGCATCTACTATAGCCAGGACTGGGTCTGGGTCTGCCACTGGGAGCTGCTGTAATTATGTGCATACACACAGGAATAGGAGAGGAGAATGGTACGCCTACGTATGTGCGGATGCACAGTAGATTGAATTATTGCCAAGTGAACTGTGAAACAGGCAATTCAAATTAGAATCACTCATGGCAGATGATATGTATGCAAATGTGCATATATGCTAAGTGAATTAAGCGATGTTGCTTCTCCATTTTCGTAATCAAATAAAGGCTATCGCAGCTCCTGCTACACGTTGCACGCTGCACGGTGCATGGTGCATGGCAAATCATATTCACTCTCTATCTCTCCTCTCTGTTCTCCCTATAAAAAACAGGAGCATAAATATTTATTTATAGATTTTCGTTTCATTTGTTCAGCCATCGGAACCAGCGATATGTTTGCTTGGTGGCGGGGGTAATGTATATTTAATTTGTCCCAGTTGGAGGAAGATAGCATCCAGGCAGGCCATACTGATGGCATATTCATATATTTGCATACCTTCATTACGGAAAAAAGTGGTTTCGAAGCCTAATATTCATACACTGAGGTGAAAAAGGGCACAGAAAAACTAGTTTTTATTAATTAAATGTTGGGAAATGTCAAGATATGCGGTTTTGACAGTTTTAAATTAGCATAAATGGGTTTTCATTGTTTTATTTGGTTTAATTATACATTTTATTCAACAAAAATTATATTTATACAATTATTTTTAAGGGTTTTTATTCCAGATTGACAGATAGGTATTAACAACTTTTAATCTCTGATTCATTTTAATTGTGTTTCTCATAAAGTCAAGTGATTTAAGAGATTAACAAGTGTTTTAGTTTCCTTAAATCATCATGTTCTAACTTAGAACTTTTAAGCCCGCTTTGTAAGCCATCTCAGCTTTCGGTAATGTCTTGTTAAATTCCCTCGAAATTCCCTCGAAATTCCCTCGAAATTGGCCAGGGAGCACGGGGAACCCATTGATGCATTCCCCTATCGATTACATGCCACATCCCTGGGAGCTGTATCCCGGGTAAGTAACGTTTAAGGAATCCGATGACGCCGCACACATCCTTGCATATATGTAAATATGCTCTGGCATCACATGTCGATAGTTAAGGCCAATCATTGCTTAGTTTGCGACACTCGAAGGCGGTTGGGTGCATCAGGAGGGGCGGTTGGCTGCAGTGGGTGGAATTCCCTGCAATTTGTTGTTGGCCAACTATGCAGGCTAAGGCACACAGAGGAGTGGCAGCCGCAGCTACCGCATTATCCAGATCACGTTGATGCTTCTGACATTTTAGGTTCAATCCCTGTGGGGCTTCCGCTCAGCCAACATGCTGCACTCCGCACACACACACACACACTCATGCAGGCATAATTTTGTCGCTGCAACATTCGCAATGATGACAGCAAGGATGTGGATGTGCATGTGGATGTGGATGTGTGCGGGTGTTGCGGCTGCAATGCGGCAACAGCTTCTGGCGCAGCTCCTTCTGCTGATAGCTCTGTGATTTTATCAGCAACAATTTCCATTTTTCATTCGCCCAGCCCGGCTCCCTCTCACTGCATTATTTAACGGCGGCCTGGCTGGCTATGTGAGCCAAGGAAAGTGGCCACAAATAGAGCGCCCATAAGCCAAATCCTTTATTTGCCAAAGGAAGCTGCGACAGTCCCACTAAAAAGAATATAGAAAAAAAGAAAATATGCATAAAAAATGTTCAGCTAGAAAATTAGAAAAAATGCCAGCCAAGGCAGTCCCCCTCTCCACTCTTTTCCTTTCTCTCCGGGGAAAACCTTGAAACTGGATGTGCCAAAGCTGAACACAAAAATGTTTCAGCCGCTTTCTGTCGCCTGTATGGCGCGCGACCCAATTTCCCTGGTGGCGATGGCACTAGTGGTGGTTCTAGTGGGCCTACTGCCTCCGATGCCGCCACTGGGCCACTGCCAAAGCTCTGTCATCTTCCTGGGAAAAATCCGAGTGGAACAGACATTTGGGTTGCCAGGTTAGAGGGGCCAAAGCGGAATTATCACAAACTAAATTTTTAAATATTTTCCATACCACAAAGTGATTTGAATCTGTTTAAAAGAAGCAAAAAACTGAAGGGAACTCACATTAAAATACAAAAATAAATACATATAAGGAAGTTTATTACAAGAAAGAGAAACATTAGGACTCACCCTCTCATAACCTTCTAAATTCAAAGTACAAACATTAAAAACGCTAAAATCGCATCTTGGAACTTTTGAAATGAAAGCAAAGTAATAACCATTTCGGGCTCTGAACCTGTAACAAAAGCTGAAGCTCCAAAGCGAGTGGAAATTGCATTTGAAATGGGATCGTAAAGAAAGCCATTTCCCTGGGTTTTGCATCCCCGAAAGCAGAGTCATCATCGTCGTCCTGGAGACCCAGCGACTACAGGAACATTATTGAGCCACGTCAATATCGATGGCTTCGAAATTAACCTTAATTATGAGGGCTCCGAGTACATGAGATGCGAGTTCGAGTGACAGTTATTGTCCAAGGGCAAAGTCAACTGTGATTTCGAGAAGGGAACCACCACCACCTCCCATCGTAAATAAGTTAGCTGGCGAATGGAAGGGCCATAAAAGCGAAAGTATCGTAAAATCGTTCTGCCAAATCAGCGACGAGGATGCTGAGTACCCGGGCAAGGACAACAGGCGAGCTCAACAGGCGCCATCACTCAATGGACCAGAAATGGGAATCCGAATGGGAATGGACGGAGGGGGCCACAACCTTTAAATCAAACAAGGCCAGCACGCACGTACGCCTTCATGGCCGAAAGCAACGAGAATGGATGAGGCACTGAATCACCCGAATCGCCCCATTCGGCCATTGGAACGATGCAGTGCCGCCTGTCAAATTAAGACACACTCATCGGAGGCCATCGGAGGCTGTAATTTGTGGTGTATTTATTAGTGGCAAGGTGCTCCACGCTCCCCTTATCGATGCTCAAGAGGTTTACGCCATAAATTAATGAACTGGAACAGTGGAATTTGTTGAAGAAAAATAATAAATAAAAACAATTAGGTTTTCTGGGATTCCCCTGACTACTCTGATACTGCGGTAATGCGGTCTTCTCCCAGGCTTTGCCTTTGAGGTCTCACACATTTATCATAAGCCTGCAAAGGCAGAAGTTGTCCTCCCAGGACGTCGGTTGACACCTAAATGATTCCGATAAGTACCTTAGCGGATGTGTACATTTGTCGAGTGACTTGTTTTGCAATCCCAGACCCAGTCGCAGTCCCAGTCCCTGCCCCTTTGAGCACCTCCGTCCCAGTCCCTGTGTGCATATTTGAAGATGCAGAAGTTGGGAATCAGTCGACTTGCGGTATTTGCCACCTAAGCTGCTTTGTAAGTTGCCCTGCTCTCTGGCTGGGCGGGATTTATGAATTTGACTTGGGCTTGAACCACTTTGCTCCACTTGGGCGCCACTCCAGAGCGCCAGCAAAGTGGCAAAAGTATGTAAATTTGCTCCTCCACTGGCCGCAGCAAAGCTGGCAGGCTGAAGGGCCGGGAAACGAATACAATTTTACGAATATGTAAATAGTTTTTGACAAAAGGAGTTGTCACTGCATCAAGTTGGGCGGTGGCCACAAAAATCCAAAATTAAAATTTTCCGGCACACATAAAGCGACGAGGATGTCGAGGAAAACTGAGGGGGAAGCCGAGAAAAGTTTGCATTTTCGGGATGCAACAAAATTAAAATATGCCACAAAGCGTGGCACGTCGAAGATGCAGGAGCACCACCCAGGCGCACACACACATGCCCGGAGCAAGGATAAGGGCGTGGCGAGGGGCGGGACCAGGACGCTGTGTCAAGAAAGGCAGCCACAGCAAAGCCTACAAGGCGGGAACGTTGATGAACCCCCTGTGGAACTTTCATGAGCCAAAACCAACAACATTACAAATTTACACAGCCGCGGGTGGGGATCGGAATGGAGCTGGGAGTTGGAGTTGGAGCTGCTTCGGCTCGGTTCGGGTTCTTTGATGAACCAGGAGACGTGACGCATACACGTGCCAAACAAAGTAGGGGAGTGGCTGCGGCAAAGGCGAAGGAAGCAAAGGAGTGTTCACAAGAATCTTGCAGAAGGTGGAGACATCATCATTTTGCACTTTGCGGCATCGAAGGCGGCGGTGATGAGGATGTGGATGCGAATGACGATAACGTGGCCAACCAGCAGACAAGACGACAGTGGAAAAAGTTTTCCCAGCTGCGCAAATTAATTGCGAAATCTAAGTGGGGACGTACATATGTACATAATATTGTAGCTCTTCAATAAGGCAATGAAACATTGGTAAAACACTACGGTAAAAGGACTGCTTTAAAGACGCATACGGGCACACTGTACCAAAAAAGCTGCCTAGATAAGACGCTTTCGATTGAGCTAAAGATTGATAATAAATATATTATACCATGAATACCTAAAGAAATAAATAATTAAATAGTATTTGCAAATGTTAATCCATTAAAAATGAAATTATTTTCATAAAAAAACATCTATCAATCGAAACCCTCAAAAGAAATTAAACTGATATTTTCCGAAATATTTTACAAAATATTTCCTCCCGTACTTTTCTCTGAGGAATTCATTTTCCTGGGTGTAAATTTGTCTTAATTTCCATTATGTGCTGTCCCGACTGTTGCACATTTGCATGCGGGCCCAAAGGACAGGTGTCGTGGGAGCTGAAAGCGATGCTCCGTGTGCTCCATGATGCTCCCTCTGCTATTCACCTGCCCCCGCCTGCCTGTCACCTCCTGATTGTCTGAATGCACCGCCATACGGATACGTATATGCACATATGCTGATGTGAAATTAACCGCAGAATCAGAGCACATCAATACGTGGCCTGCAATTTAAGCGGGTTGGATGCAGTGCCTGCCGCCTGCCGCCAGATGCCAGCCCATTGACAGGTCCGGGCTGTGGATGTGAAGATGCTACTCAGAAAATGGGCAATTCCCCAAAAGCTTCTTTAAATAACCGAGAAGGATGGGGAATTATGTCTGGCATTTCATTGATTACTTGAGGTATTAATAAACAGTTTTCTTGAGCATTTCAAGGAATATTTGTTAAAAAAATAACTTTAATAGTTACAGTCTCTGGTTACCCATACCAGGGCTATAAATCAATTCACTTGAGAGTAGACATTAGAAATTGATGTTAACCCTTATAATCACGACTAAACGCTGTCGTTAACAAATGTATAATTTCTGTCAGGCATCATTGGAATGCAATTTCTCGGGACATAAATCACATAGAGGCGCTTGCTAATTTGCATACACAGCTCTCGCTCGTTACCCGTAATTGATGATAAAACCAGAAAATACTAATTTGTGGATACTTTGCCTTGCAGATTGACATCTCCTGTCGGAATACAAAGAACACCGTCAACGCGCTCCTGACGCGCACGAACTTTGTGACGCTGAAGTACGTGACCGATGGCTGGGGAACGGATGCGAACGGCTTCAAGTTGGTGATTACGTCGGTGAAGGATCCCAGTAAGTGGAGGAGGCATTGCTGTCCGTTGCCGTCGATCCCCTAACAAGCTAATTCATTTACAGAGCACACCTGCAAGGACTTTACCTGCGCCACCCGCGAGTTTTGCATCCATCCCGATCTGCTGTGCGATGGAGTCAACCATTGCGGGGATAACTCTGATGAATCAGTGCAGAATCTGTGTCAGAGTAAGCATTTTTCAGTTTTTTTTATCCTATTTATTATAGTCCCAATCCAAGCCCAGAGCTCACCTTTCTTCCTTTCCTTCAGGCGAGGCGAGTAGCACAGTCTTTGGCATGGATATGACCTGGTTCGTTTTGATTGTCGTGGGCGTACTCCTCGTGCTCAGTGCCCTCATTGTGGCAGTGGCCATTTGCGTGTGCCGGCGGCAGGACGAGAACGCCGCCAACCAGAACACCGCGCTCCAACGTGAGTCCTTTTATTAGAGTGTCAAAGATCCTTCTTAGCATTAACCCCTTGATCCTGGTTCCAGTGCATCACAATGCCGATACGAATGGGTCGTCAAAACATCTGCACTACCACGGCATCAGTGTCGGCGGGACGCTGACGCGGGAGCACACTCAGCTGCCGACGTCGGGAAACTGGCATCACCCTGCGGGACCATCCGGGTACCACCGCACTCCACACAGCTACTTGAAGATGGCCACCAAAGTCCGTCCCATTTGGTGCTTGGCAAATTCCGTCAATTAGGTCAAGATCTATCGCATAACTCCGCCGGCCTCAGCCAGACGAACATCGCCGGAGCCGGGCATCCCAATGCCAACGCCGTCGGCGCTGCGCAGAAGGACGAATGGTTCGTCTAGGACCGGACCGGGGAGCACATTGCGGAAGAACCGATTGACTTGAGCACAATAATCTGTACTTTATTAAGTAAATTTATGGATATTTGCAGAGCATTAAATGAAGTAGGTATGATAACTTACCCCATGTATTAAAGATAATTTAATTAAGTAAAGTACTTGCCTTTGCAGGACTGTATGACTATATTTAACAACAATTAGTGTGGACATCACCGCGCAGGGTGTATTATACAGAGATCTCTCCTCGTACCCAAGCAGAGACTCGAACGCATTGGCCAGAACTTGCCAGTTCTGTCGGATAACCAATGCACCTGTAAATAGTCTATAAATACATATATATCATTTATAATTTAACTGATTAATACTGCACACACACGCTGGCTAAACAAGTCCCAGAACCTGAATCCCCATCATAAGTTGGTGCAAGTACATACGTTGGCATTTATTTAGAGTAATTTACCTACGTTTAGAAGGCAATTCGGCAGAGGAATTATGGATCTTCGATTTTAAACTTAGTTTGCATTGCATTGCGGGTTGCGTTCAATATATGTGCACAGACGAAAAGTAACATTAAAATTATTGTATATCGAACGAATCCAGAGATAGTCGCCGATTCAGAATGAAACAATCGTAAGCATTTAATTGAATTGTGAACAAAAAACAAAACCGTAAGAAGTATTAAAGCTCAACATGAATAACCGAATACTGTCATTAATATACAACTTCCGAATCTAATCAATTTGAGATTAACTGGCGGAGCAAGCCTAAGCCAGGGCTTAGGGTTTTTACCAACAATTAAGCTGAATTCTAATCACAAAATGGACACAAGAAGATCAACAAAACAAGGGATGTACATAAGTAGTCGACAATATACTCACATACTTACTTACAAAAAAAAATAAGAAGAAAATAACAAGAAAAGAAACCGAATGTCATCATTACGCGTAAACGGAAACGGAAACGGAAACGGCAACTTCGAACGTAACTGTCACCTCCTGTATACACAACTTCACCGCCACTTCCCATTGTCCACTTTGAGACTCCGATAGAAGCAAACATTTCACCGAGAGAACACTCATTCGAAGAACTCATCAAGGAACCGAAGAAGAAGGATCCAATGCTAAACGGAAATATTCTGAGACATTAAGGACAATACAGTGAAAACTTTTGCTTTTGATACAACTAAATTGAGCATTTTAACCTACAGAAGAGTGTCCGAATACGAACGCGAATACGAATACAATTTTCTACAATCAACAACCAACAATGGGATTCTACACAAAATTAAACATAAAACCGTAAAGATACAGAGTTGAAATTGAAACATTTTGCTACAAAATCGAATGATAACGATCATATACATATTATATTGACGACGACGTATATCATGCATACGGAAGCATGACGAGTCTCTTGAGAATACCAAACTAAAATGCTTCAAAATGATTGTAGTACTTCCCGCCGTTAATATTTTTTTAAATATATCGTACATACTACAAAAATACAGATAATACTTATACTAAGAAGCAATATGTAAGAACTTTTTCCGCTGCTAATATTTGTCTTTCAAAATACTTCCATAGGCCCGGGCCCCGGTTAGCTAAGCACCCGATTTTTCCCTTTTCCCCTTTTCTTTTTTCCAGAATAATACTTACTTTCTTGTTTGCTAAGCCAGAAAATTAAACGAAATATATATTATTAAATGCAGATAAATGCGAAATTAAGCGCTAATCGGAGTGGAGACGGTGTGTTAGGAGGCATGTGTTCAGCCCGATCAGTGCGATTAAGTCAAATTAAATTAAATTAGTTTTGTACTTAGCTGTAATACGACAACCCCGATAACTAAATTAACTTAACTAACTCCTAGGCATAATTTCCGCTGAAAGTCTCTCTTCTTTGTGCCCTCTTTCTTTCCTTCCTTCTTTCGATTGTAAAACTACATACATGCGTCTTATACTATATATATATCATAAATTATAGGAAAATGGTATTATGATAAATTGAATTTTTAACCGAAAATTATCAGCAAATTGTATTAGGCGTCAAATTTTAGAAGTGAATGAAATAGAAACCACAACAAGGCGAGGAAGCATACGTTATGTGTATGAGCTAAGGCCGCAGCATTCATACCGTAATGGCAACAAATTAATCTTAATTACTTAAAAACGATGATAATAATTGAAACTAAATAACAAACTGAATAACCACAAAGCTAGTTTATGCAATACAGGAATATGGAATACTGAAATTATGCGTCAAAAAAGTAAAAGATAAAAAGTAAAACGTTTAGGCAAGATTGTATTGTAATATCTAATCGTAATTGTACTCGTAATCGCATGCCTACTCCCCAGCACTGGTGAAAATCGGTTAGATCATGTCGTACGTACGTATATGAGTGTAGTTAAAATATACATACATATTTACCTAAATACAAAACAATCGAGGACTGGGGCAAAGATCAATCGATCTGCAATGAGTTATCGATCGATCCCTATCTCTGACAGGTCCCAGGGATGTTTTGTAACAGATAATTAGCGAGTGTGGATGGCGGTGATGGGGAGAGCTTTTCGTTTCGTTCCCAGTGTAAGTGTTACAATGTGTTACAATTAATTTTTTACCTTCAACACAGTCTTTGCCGCAATTAGTCGAACTCTACTTAGTATATGTGTATGTACTTACTTAATACATGCAAAAGAGAAAGGATATCCCAAAAGAATCGTACACAGAGAAAAATCCATAGCCAGGACTCGATTAGTTACCGAAACTCTTGAGTTTCTTGAGTAGAATATCATACATATACACGCAGGATGTAAATTGAGAACTCATCATTTTTTGTGGGCTTGGAATGGATAACTATGGGATTAATGGTAGTTAAGTATAGATCGACTAGGTATACATCCGAACAAAGAGTCGTAGAGCAATGTTAGGCAAAATTGGGCAATAGAATCGATAATCCTCTAGGGAATAATAATATCCACATCCTGAGTACCGGTAATTCGCACGCAAACCGAAAGCAAAGAGTCCACAATTTTTAGAGTTTATCACTTTGGTTAAATAAGAGAAATTAAAAATAATGAGATTTTACAAAAACCTACCAGCAATTACAATAAATAACCCGAATCGAATCGAATGAATGAATAGAAAAGCCTAGGAAGGGACGCGTACGAAATGCTTAGCTTTGTGTTAAATTGCTGTTGAATATAAATGTACTTGTACAATGATAATAATTACGATGGCATTGAACACAACAAAATACACAGTCAGATGAACAACAAACAGAAAACACATCAAATGATCAAACAATGCAAGAACAGAACCCCAAATCCGAATGAAACTAATTATAATAAAATAAAGAATATAAAACGTTAACTGCCAGTTTGTTTTACTAATAAATAAAAGGCTACGAATCGATGGCAAACCAATTTTATTCTTAAAAAGTTTAAAATAACGAGCTGGGTCGAATTTGGCAAAAGATCACAATAAATATGGTTATAAAATCAAACTAATTCTCTCCAGAAACACCGCTTAGACAGTGAACTCTTCCTCCGATGAGAGCTCCTCTGTGTCAGCATACAGGATCATCTCCAGGTCGCGCTCCTTGCGCTGCTTCTCCTGCTGCCGCCTGCACTGGAGCTGGGCCAGGCAGTTGAGCGAGGAAACCACGAAGAAGGACACCATGACGAAGGCCAAGAGCTCAAAGATCCAAATCACGATATTGAACATAGCCAGGGATTCTGATTTACCGCCTCCGTGCATCTGCTGCTTGGTGGAGCGCAGCACCTCCTGGATAAGCTGATGACACGGGGGTCCAAGATAAGGCACCTTAACCAGATATTTGGCCATCTGTTCGACCAGGTCGTCGGTGAAAGCCGCAATGACGCACACCTGCTGGATGGTGGCCTTGATCAAGGCCTTTCCTATCAATATGGCCACGAAGAACCTCCAGAAAGGCACTAGGAAGTGGCCGCAGGTGATTCCGGTCATGTCGAACAGGGGATTGGGCACGCTCGCAGCGAGTAAGATTCCCATAAAGGGCGCTCGTCGCATCCTATCTTCTACAAACCGCTTGGCCCGGTCTACCAGGCTGAGGTCATCGCCCAACCGCCTGGCTGCCACCTCCGCTTCCTCCAGCTTCTTTCCAGAAA
Source organism: Drosophila auraria (assembly GCA_008042615.1). NCBI lineage: Eukaryota > Metazoa > Arthropoda > Insecta > Diptera > Drosophilidae > Drosophila > Drosophila auraria. Next base: position 5,672 of record VNJW01002160.1, on the reverse strand, counting down.
GCCGAGCACTACGCGCCACAAAGTATGAGGGTAATTCTCCCAGGGCCGTGCCCAAGCCCCAGAACAGCGCTTCAGGTCGGACCTTTGACAGAATTACCCAAACATCCAATGTCTGCTTCATGTACGGCTGCTGCGGGCAGATCTTCTTGTCGGGATAGGGTGGGGTCGGAAAGTCCAGTGTGTGGCATTCGTAGGCGGCCAGGGTTACGGCGGCTATGTGAGGTCCCAGGTAGAGCAGGAAGGTGTGCAGCCCAGCTCCAAAGCCCACGGATGTGAGCACTCCGAGCCACAGCCAGTAGAAGGAGAAGCCAAGGTGATGCTTACAATAGATTACGTAATCGGCGTGAGGACCCGGAAGGAAGCATATAATCCCCAGGAACATCAATCCGCCCAGCAGCCACATGTTCATCAACTTGTTGTAGGTGAAAAGAAGCCACTGAAAGATTTGCAGGCCTCCGTACTTCAAGGTCTGCACGGGGCGACGCCAAAGGACCAGGGACTTCCACTCCAAACGCTCCGCGGCAGTCTCAACCGATGGATTAGTCATAGATGGCACTACGTTTGTGTTCGGGGCCATGGTCGCTCTGAATGTTTCAAAACTTGGTACTGAGCTGTATGGTGTTTTGAATCTACTTCCCAGGAGATTTTGAAAGGAGTACTTTGCCATAGCAGCAAAGATAACTATGTTTTATGTTGCTTTTTATATTATTAAAGGTTTTGATTTTATTTTGGTTCTTAAATATAATAATACTCGAAGAATATATCAATGATTTGAAGCTATCTGAGAGATTTTTATTAAAATATATTAATATATGATTATGATTGATACAATATTGTTTTTTCTTTTAAATTAAATGATGAATTATTCTCCAAAAATTATAAATGATTTTCCATATTATGATTAAGACAAATTCACTTTCTTCTTCCAAATAAAATACTGAATTATTCTCCATCTATGAAATAACTCTCAGGGCTTCGAGTTGCCAATAATTTAGTGGGCCAGGCGGAAGGGGAATAAGTTTACCTTTGAAATTCTCGTCCTTTACTACCTCAGAATGTTCATCCTCGCACATATATTTAAATTTACTTATCTCGGTTATAAAACTTTCAATTTCCAATGTCTCCTTGGGCCCCATGGCTTCTTCCTTCAAACTCTGCATAGATCTAGCGCTGGATACAAGACAATTTTGATTTAAATTTTAATGAGAGCCTAAATAGTTATCCAACTAAGACTTACATGTTTATAAAATGATTTTCCTCTAGACGCAAGGCTGTCAGTAGAGGCAGGACACTTCGCAGCGGCAGAAGGCGATTGCGTTGACGTGAATTGGTCACCTCCAAGCGCCGAACGCACATGTTTTTGGTCAGGAGATGCAGCAAGTCTTGGAACACGATCAACCGCAACAGCCAGGCGTCAAAGGCGCTGGCATGCGTTTCAGTTATGCTCAGGTGAGCAGTTAATATAGCTGACCGAGTCTTTTCAGTGTTTTTCTCATTGTTAACGTGCAACAGGATAACTGGCAGGCAATGCACATATCCCTTAATGCGGTGCTCCAATAGGACACCCAAGAGTTGCTCAAATTCAAGGTCCAGGTACTTCCAGGCAGTTCCCGTCTAAAACGAGAGAATGATCATAATAATCCATAGGGGTCACGGTTATCCTTAAGTCTCACCATTTTATATTGGACCAACACCTTCCAGATCCGATTGTTGGGTAAAACCAATTGCTGCGACTGTATCAACCGACGGAACACGAAATGCATCTCAAGTAAATAGCTCTCGAGGAGCGCCTCGCATTGGGTTTCCGATTTTCGCGGAGGCAGAGTCAACCACTCCAAAATCGTGCCATATGTAGCATCATCAAGGCTTAACCCAGGCAGCATGCCAATGTGCAGTGTCAGAGTCGAACAGAATAAGAACTTGGCTCGCTTCAAGTCCAGGTTAGAGCTAGAAAGTTCCGACATACAAAATTCCAAGAGCTGCTGCGCAAAAATGGAGATCCTGACGCCAAGCTCATCGTTCGTTTTATCGAGCTCTGCATACAACTTGACCAGCATGGTGGCCAAGCTATCGGTGCCATAACAAACTGAAATCAAAGTCAATACATATATTCCTTCGAAAACTGTGAAGTGGCGTTAAATAAATCCTACTTAGAGTGTCGTTCTGAATGCGTTTTTCCAGCAGAAGGTTGGCCAGAGTCGAGTACATGTCCGCCACCTGATTCACCTGCAACTTATTGGCCATAAGCAGCGAATGCAGCCGTCGTACGCTGTTGGCGTAGGTCTCCAGTAGCTCGACCGTTTGAGACTCCCCAGTATCGTTGGCATTTAATAAGGCCATCAATCGAGCCTGTTCCTCTTGTATAGTCCTGGAAGCGGTGGTGTGTATCAGATCATTTTCCGTGGCAGCCACCGAACGAGAGATATTTATGTAGAGTCCTTCAAACTCAGCTTCGCTAAGCGTGCCGTCTTGCAGAAAGTTTTCCAGACAGAATCTCTCCAGGATTAACAGCAACTGCAAGGGAATATTTCATTTTATTAACGATATTATTAGTAATAATAACATACCTCTCGATCCCTTTGCGCTACCAACTCAAAATCCACATTACCGTAGATGCTGTAGAGCACAGCTCTAGTGCCAGTTTGGTGGGATGCAGACTGCAGAAGATATGGCCAAATGCGCAGGAATTCGTTAACCTGCTCCAGAACCTCCGGAACTGTGGCGTACTCGGCCATGAGCCGTTCAAAGAGAATGCTTACAGCCTGGGCGGCAATAAGACTCAATTCGATTCGGACATTTTGAGCACTAAGGACAAAGGCATAGAACTCGAAACGATTTAGCACTGGAAAATGCTGGCCGAGCACCTTCAGATATCTGGTAAGCTCGCTTCTGAACTGCGCATAGCTGGGGCTCTTCCGGGGATTACCCTGGGACTTGATGTACGTCTCCAATATGTGCTGAGCTATTTCCCTTTCCTGGTACTTGCGCAGCGATAACTTGAGGTAAACCTGGGCTGCCAGAGAGGAAACTGGTAAAGAAGCTTGCGGAGCTCGCAGGATAAGCTGGAGCAGGATTTCATGGAAACGGATCGTAAAGCATTCGGTGCTGACCAAGTGTCTGTTAAGAGAAATTGAGGATTATTTCAGAAGACATCTGTGTATGCGGTGACTCACCTTTGAAGTGTCATCAAATACCTTAGGGTGGCCATGAGCAGAGGCTTGGCATTGCTGGTCTTGAGGGTCTCAAAGATCAGGGCCATATATTTCTCGGTGATCAGCTCATTGGTGAACATACGCAGATACAAGTTGTTGGCTTCATCCCGCTCCTTGCTCGTGGCGAACTGATTCAGCATGGACTCCAGGAATTCGTAGGCCCGTATGTAACTATCAAGCTCGGTCATCTGAAAATATTTGTTATCAGTCCTTGAATTTCAACAGATTTGTCTAAGTGCTACCACAACGCTCAGGATACAGAAGACAAAGTCGAGGGCTGACCTATCCACACCGCAGAAGGTGCTGTAGTGCTCCCGGAACATGTCCAGCATGGGTGCCACAATCACTTGGCTGGTCGCCTGGTAGCTGTAGTTATTTATAAATTATACTTTATAAATATATAGCTTCTGTCAAAGGCACTTACAAGATTCCATATCGAACGTCCACGGCGAGCGACAGGCATATCTCCTTAAGACCATCAAAGCCAGCGTACTCGGGCAGTAGTTCGGACAACCCGCCCATAATATAGAAAGCTGTGAGATATTGAGATGAGGAATGCTAATACCAATACCAGTGCTACTCACACATCCTGGCCAGCGGCTCGCATAGATAGCGGTCCGGGGAAGTGTCGCCGTTCAGCTGCATGTTGCTGCAAATGGCGTGCACCACCTTCATCCAGATGATCACCACTCGCAGGTAGGCGGACACTGGATGGGTAAGCCGATCAAACGCGCAGTTTTCTACATCCAACTTTAGAACGGACGCGTACTTCGCCAGCAACACGGGTAAACGGTTTAAAAAAGCCCGCACATCGTTCATCAGCTTTGGCGGAGGGTGGAAAACATAGTTGGCGTTGTCATTGCGGTACGGATGGTCCTGCGTCCGACTGAAGGCCTCCACGCCCACGTTAAATCTCAGACCCAGCACACGAAAGCATTGTTCCACGAACTTATGGGACACTTTTTTTATCCAATTTTCCGGATTCAAGGTCACGGCGTCCAGAAAAGCCGAGATGAACTCATCAGATACGAACTGAAAATATACATTATTCATGCGGAACTGAAAGGTATTAATGGGTGTCTAATGGGTACTAACTTCCACGTCGCCGCCTGTCGAAAGAACGGTGAAAAAATCCATATTAACCAGCTATTTTCGAAATCGCGCAATTTTTAACTTCAAGCATTTTTTAGTGTTGGAAAGCTTTAGCGTCGCGAAGCCATGGTGTTGGTTACCAATTGGTTATTGTTATCGATAGGAGTGTTGGCACTCGAAGCAATACCGGAAATCAACCCAAGAACGGGCGGTCACACTACAGATCGCAAAAGGAAACGAAAAAACGTGGCGAAAAAGCTAAAAGAAAGAAGAAAAATGGGACTGAAATCACCCAGAGGGATAGCAGCAGAGCTGTTGAAGAGATGGAGCTTTAACAAGAAGCTCATAAAAAAACTTAAAATCACTCAAATCCATAATATTAAAGGAGTTAAACTCAAAAAACACGATAGTTTTGGAAGCCAAAATTATTCATCTAGTCATCCAAAGAACACAAACTGGAGTTGCTTTAAACTTTAAAGTTTAAAGCCTCATCCTAGTAGGCTCTGATATTGAGTTATGAACCTGTCAGCCACGTGGAAATTTGTGCAATTATCAGTCAACAAAATGAAGTGCTAGTGACAACGTCTCGGTGTGGAATTTGGAATAAATTTTTAAAACTATAGCAGCTCTCGCCAAAACGACGATGCCCAAGAAGAAGAAATCTCGTAAGTTTCCAATCTAATATTCGCACCAGATCAGACATCATCAACAGTTTCTTCTGTAGAAGCTAAAGGTAGCGGTCTGCGCCGTTCCCATCGCATCAAGCAAAAGCCCCCGGCAGCTCCCAAAGCTAAACAGGAAAAGGGAAAAGCCGGCAAGACACTCTCTCCGCACAGGATTGAGCAGGAGCTGGCCAAAATTGCAGACATTAATGAGAAGTTCTTGCGGAGCGAGGAACTAAACAAGTTTAAGATGATTAGGCAGAATTGCTATCGATGTGCCAGACAGGTGAGTTTTTTTTTTACTCTAATATACAGTGACTCCATCGCATAATCGGACAAGCACCTTCCTATGATAAATGTGCTCTAAAAGTATACAAAATGGGCCGAATAAATTTTTTAAAATTTTGTTATGTAAAATACACATTTACATCTCTCCAAAACAAAAGAAAGAACACAAATTTTTCGATAATAACCCAAAGTTTTTAAACAAATAGAAATTTATATCTATATTTGGCGCTCAACGAATAATCGGACAAAACCGATATGAACACAAAATACTGTTTTTTTTCCTGAAATTCGCTGCAAACTTTGGGTTTTTTGCATTGCGTTCGGTTTATTATCGAGATTAGGAGCAGAAAACATAATTTTGATATTAAAAAGTCGAAAAAGGGCTCCAAATGGAAAGCAATCCTCTGAGGAACTTCGA
>VNJW01002158.1:0-40959 GCA_008042615.1 Drosophila auraria | reverse complement strand
TGTTTCTCACATGGGCAGTTATATGTTGCGTATTCACGAGTTGGGAAACCATCCGATTTGTTTGTGTTAACGTCAGACCAAAAAACAAAAAATGTGGTTTACCAAAGAGAACTTCAATGAAACTGATAATTTGCGGACACGTATAACGCTTCGATTCAGTATTTACTTTGGATTCACTTTTATTCACTTAGAGAAGTTCAACTAAATAACACTTCACTTTTGTAATCAAAATGAATTCATTACTGTTGTGAAATGAAATAAAGCTTTTCCTTTTCAAATATAAAACAAAAAAAAAACAATTTTTCTTCATCTTTTAATCACCAAACGAAATGTTACATAAAACGAAGCCATCTGGTGGCGAAACGGAGTTCGCCGGGTCAGCTAGTTAAACAATAAATTCTTTCACACTCTCTCGCTCTATCGCACGGCTTAGGAATAATTTCGCGTGTCTGAGCACTTGGCTTTTGAGAGAGATGTTGAGAGTGCCAATGAGTGTTGCTTAACATGTCCCTAGCAACATTTGTGTTTTTTGGGTGTTGCTCAACATGTTTCTAGCAACATTTGTCTACATTTGTCAACATTTTCGTTTTTCGGTGTTCATGTGCTATTCAATTTCATCCACAATGCTTTGGGTACCGGGTATCTCACAGTCGATCACACTCAACTGTAGCTTTCCCACTTGATTTTTTTTTTTTGAGTTTGTATCTGACATGATTCAATTATGCATACAAATTATATTATCTGTCATTAACCCTTAAGTGAACAAAAAAAAAAAAATGTTTTCTTGCAATTTTTGGGCAATTAATGCACCAATTGTGCGAGCGAACTCTGGAGTATAGCCGAACGAGCGAATGATAGCGTAGCTTTTCGATTTCTACGTCTCGTCTATCAATTTCGAAGATGGGGGCCTACCGCTATATGCAGGAACTGTATAGGAAGAAACAAAGCGATGTTATGCGATATTTACTCCGCATTCGCGTTTGGCAGTACCGCCGATTGAGTAAACTTCATCGGTTGCCAAGACCTACTCGCTCAGAGAAAGCAAGACGTCTGGGCTACCGGACCAAGCAAGGGTTCGTCATTTGTGGAGGCCGAAAGAGCCTAGTTCCAAAGGGCTGCACCAATGAAAAGCCAAAGAGCCATGGGGTCAACCAACTGAAGCCCTATCGTGGACTGCAGTCTATTGCCGAAGAACGTGTTGGTCGTCGACTGGGTGGCTGGCGAGTTTTGAATTCTTATTGGATTGCGCAAGATGCTTCATATAAATATTTTGAGGTAATCTTGATTGACACTCATCATAGTGCCATTCGACGTGATCCAAAAAGTAACTGGATCTGCAAGCATGTCCACAAGCATCGTGAATTGCGTGGTCTTACTTCAGCAGGAAAGATATCCCGTGGCATCGGCAATGGGGTATAGATACTCCCAGACTATTGGTGGATCTAGGCGGGCTGCATGGAAGCGCAAGAGCCGTGAACACATGCATAGGAAGCTATAAAGTTTCTATTTTATTTAAAAGCCATTTAAAGTGATTTTTGGCTAATAAATCTGCACACCAAAAACATTTTAGTTGCGGACAAGAATTTATTTTGAGGTCCAAAACCTAAAAAAAGACTGTTCTGTAACGATCGGGCGGGATAGCTCAGTCTCGTCCAGGACTCGCTGCAACAAATTTATATTTGTTGGGCACTGTGCCAAAATAAGAACTCCGGGGTTTAGAATTAAGTAATGTAATATATATTTTGACTGGGACTTTCACCTCTTTTCCACCACACCTTGCCTTAAGTAGAGCACTATCTCTAACAATTAGGGCACGCCCCTGAACTGATCCTTGGCTCGTTTCCAAAGGAGTCACTTTCACTAGCACTGGTCACTGTTCACTGACAACTTAACTCCACGACTGCCCCTGAAGTGGCTCATTTCCCAAGGAGTCACTTCCTATATTCACTGGTCACTTCCTATATCCCCTGCGCCGTGAACTCGACCACTGACTGCTCCTGAAGTGATCCTCGGCTCGTTTCCCAAGGAGTCACTTCCTATATTCACTGCAACGTAAACTCCGCCACTGACTGCCACTGAAGTGATCCTTGGCTCGTTTCCCAAGGATTCACTTTCACTAGCACTCTGCGGCCGGCCACTACTGCCTAAACTCCACAACCTACTTCCCAACTGACTATCCAACTGACTCTCCAACTGACTCCCCAACTGACTCCTGCCTCGCTCTTTTATACCCCCCTGCAGCGCTGCTATTCAGCAGCCCTCTCTCCCGCCAAAACTCCTTGCTCAGCGCATCTGTGTCCTGCTATGCGCTGACTAACGGCTCTGACGAAAGCTTTCTCTCCCTTTCTCTTCTACTGCTTTCTCTTCTGTCGATCCTACGTTCTCTTAGGGCTTTTGTAAGGGATCTAAACGATTCCTTACAATTCAAAACAACGTATTCCTGGAAATTAAATTATACAAAAACGCTTTAACTTATTATTATAATAGGAAAGGTTTAGCCCCAAACACCATGTAAGGGTTAATACACATTTTCTATTGTCGTATACATTGGTTTTCTCACACGAAGTTTGACAGCCGAACTAGGGCCTTATTTTTCCGACGAGACTACCTCCGATAATTGTATCATGGTATCTGATCTTGAGCTTTTCACCGAGTTTTGCTTTTCACACCCCCTTGTACCACTCTCTACCGTCTCTATTTTGGTTTCCCATCCCCATTCCCATGCCTTCACCCATATCCAGATTTCCCTGGTAACAATAGAAAAACTGTTGTAATCACAGAACTTTTCTAATCAACCTGCTGGACATGCAGGACCACCACTCTGCCCCCTTCACGACCGCTCCTCGTCGCCAGCCAGCCAGCTGATACCGTGTAAGTTTATTAAAATGATGTCCTGCAGATATTTGCAGACACTCGTCGTGCGAACTGCGGTGCAGTGAAAGGTTTGGATTGGATCGGAATCAAATGAAACGAACGTTGTGTCGCCTAATGCCCAAGATGACAATGGAAACAAGGAGCACTAAGGGACCTGTTCCCATGGGGTGTGGGCAGGGGGTCAGTGTAAAAACTGGCAAGGCAAACAAAATGGAAATTCCAACGGGATGGGCCAAGACGGATGACAGCATGGCATCGGGGGCGTAAAGCTTACAAATCAAGCAAAGTGAAGAGCAGCTTCCTAGCACCGATCCGATAAAATAAAAATGCATTTATTTGCGGAGCGAGCGACGAAAGCCCCAAGTGCCGGGGCAGGCAGGCAAGAAACAGGATGTATCGGTATCCGTATCCGATTGCGCATCTGTAAGGGTATCGCCGCCATCTGCTCCCCGTGCCCGTGTCGCGTACATGGCACAAGTGCAGAGCTGCATTGGCGTTTTGCTGTATAACTAGTTACCTAGCTATTGGCAGGACACACAGATACTACCACACACGGCACCCACGGACGTCCAGGACAGACCCTCCCTCCAGTCGTGTTGGCAATTTTATTGACAGCCCTGCAGGGGAGTGTAAGGGCCAACCCTTTTTGCACCGCCACCGCTCCAACTGATGCCGATGCTGACGGGGGCTGGCTGGGTTCGGTTGCATTTTGTGACAATGTTTATTTAGATTTTGCTGCTGCCAATTGCTGACATTGCAATTTCTATTCCTGCCGGGCTCCCACACGCACGCCCCTAGATAAACACACTCCCAGATGTGCTGCGTGTGCAGAGTGCAGCGTTGCATTTCATTATACACTAAGAGAAATATTGGGCGCTAGATTAGCGCGCCTTCGTCCGGAGACTCGAATATCCTGAAATATCCGTCGTTTAATATGCATTCACCTCAGCTTCCATGCGAGCGACGTCATGAGGGAGTGCCTTGACATTTGTTTCTGCACATCTGACGTCGCTCGCTGGCTTGCTTCGTTTTGCGGTCGTGTGTTCTGTACTTTTTGGCATTTTAATTTCAAATTGTCAATTGGATTTAAGTACACTCGATAGCAACAACGCCGACAGAGCACTCGGAATCTCGGTTCTGGCTGTCAGAGCTGAGATTGCCTTCATCGCTCCCCCAACGCAAATTTTGGGAAATTGCTTGCCTATTATCAGGCCAGAGAAGCCCGAGCATTTTCCTCACTGGGAGCTTGTGAAGCTTCGCTTTATTGCCGAACATTTGCTGGCCATTAAATTTGATTTTAAAATGTGTCAAAAGTACTTTAAATGTGGAAAAATTTGATTAGGGCTACGACAGTTTGATTGGTAGGGGCCTATAGGACCTAAGCTTGGAAAATACACTCCTCTGAAGGGGATTACTTAGCCACTAAGGATCTAGTTAATATTAAAGATAATGCAAATCGTGTTTGGTTGAATCTGCATTGATTAGAGCGCGTAATTATTTGGTTACTGTCTGAATACCAATTGCCAATCAGCGGACGCACAATCATAATTTTCCGGCCGCACACAGCAACAATTGATGCAGTTTTTCGAGCTGTGATTTTGGACTGACGCTGAAACACAACTCGTATTGACTGTGCCACTGTCGATTTTGTTGCAATTACTCGCACTCGATGTTTTTCAGGCTTCAAGCTCCGTCCATTCATTTGCTGCCTGCAGACCGATGATAATCGGACTCCTGTTTGCTCGGCAAAACGGGCAAGTATTTGCAATTAGTGTCAATTAGCGGGGTTTTTAGTTATTGCGCCAAATGCTTGTGCAGTTGGTGAGCACACAATGAATGGCTGAGTGAATGAATGCATTCCGCTCGCTAATTGTCGACGGGTGCAGGCCAGAAGGCCAGAAGGCCAGAAGGCGGCGCAGAACTCGCTCGTTGGATTTCAATTTCGATGCCCATTCTGATTCCCATCACATCTCACGTGTGCTCATTCGGCACAGCCAGTCTGTGATCTATTCCTTAGAATTAATATACGGGAGCAAAACAAAGCAGACGACCCTGGCCAAGTGCACTCATTATAAATGCCAGCAGCATGCTAAGCAGCTGGCGCAGGAGCGGCAGGAGCGAAGGCAGGGCGAGCTTCGAAGGCGCATTATAAGGGCTTCGTCGAAACCCTTGGAGGGGAATTGCGCAAAATATGCGCACAAGAACGTTCCCCCGGCACTTCGCCATTCACCCATTCACCATTTGCCACGCAATTTGAAAACTTGCCAAAGGCTGCGCAGGACGAGGACAACAGCGAGGGATATTTTGCAAACAAATAATAAAAATCCAATTTTACATTTAATCACGCGCTCAGTCAAACAAAAAGAAGGAACTGAAAAAAGTTTCGGCAACGGCTGCCGTGTTGTCGCCCAAAGGACGACGCGTCGTTCGTTCGAGCATCAACTCCCCTTGCCGCTGCGCCCATCCATTCAGCAGCCGCTTGCCGGGCGCTCAAGGATCAGGAACTCAAGGCTCAAGGTGACTGAAGTATTTTGCTTAATTTATTGCATTTTCTACGCTGAAATGCGCAAAAACTTTAGCCCACCTCCGGAAAATTAGGCTGCTCGACTGAACGGAACTGAGCGCCGACTCCTGTGTCCTTCCCGCTTCTGTCTGCGTCCTGGGTTCTGCGTCATTATAAATTTAAAAAGCGTGTTAAAAGGGGTGCGGATCCGCGCCTGCTGCCACCAAGAGCTTAAACCAACCCCGCCCGCCGCGGCTCACAATAAATTTCATTTTTCATCATTGCAATTTCTGCGCGTAATTTTTCGTACATGTCGCACATAATTCATTCTTCTCCCAGGGCTGCGATGTCGCCTGCGACACATGGATTAAGTGCAGTGAAATGCTCTCCGTTGCCACGCGGAGCGTGGAAAAATGAATCCTTGAGTAATTCTTAGCCCTAAGCTGGTTTTATATACAATTTGCATTAGCTGCAGATCCTATTTTCCTACCAAATAACGCTCATCAGAGCGATTTCTAGAAGTTCTACAAAACTTTGGGCGCACATGATGTATCCGCATCCTGTCACCTCGCACCCACGGTCTCCGAGTGTGACGGCCATGCAGATGTCATCACAGTCTGTTGAGTGAATGACTGCCTGACTGACGTCCCGGAAAGAAATCATGATACATATGATAATGACAATGATTTCACTGCTGACGAACTACCTCGTCCCGCTAGCCAGGCATCTGGGGCCCCTCAGTTTGATGACAACTGCCTTGGTGGGGCCAGCCAAGCGGGAACTGAACTGAGAATGGAACTGAGACTGGAGCACGGAAGAATCATGTGTGATGACTGTGAATGCAGATGGACAGACGGAGCAGAACGCAGCGCAAAGCCAAACGAGACATGGATGTTACTTTTTACTGTCAGTCCCAGTCCCAGCTAGTCCCGCTTCCCACACCACGCCCCTTCCAGTTACAGTTGTACAAGAAATACAAATTTGCAAAATAAGCAGAGGGCCAGACCCGGCCAAAGCAGAGGCCGAGGCGAGGCAGAGGCAGACCATTGTGAGATAAATGACGACATGCTAAGGGAAGTGTCAACTGATTGCGCTGAGCTAGGCAGGCGTAAAAAACACGACTCCACTCCGGCTCGCTCGACTCCTGCACGTGACGCATACGCCTCGTTGTGCGTGTGACGAAGGAGCAGATCCAGCGGCGGATGGGACGGAAGGAGAGGCAGGGAGCTCCTGGCAATAAAACACAATAAAAAGAAATTATGAATAAATAATACGCAAAGTAGCAAAAGCTACAACACCGACAAAAAATTGAATGCGAGGCGGCGTCATCTGTTTATGATTTATATATTTTTTAATATTTGACTGAGAGACAGTACTGACAGACTCACCCCCAGACAGACAGATAGACAGCTTGGCGACCCAAACTGTGCTGGAAATCATCGCCAAACAAAATCAGCCGTCATTAGCCGAGCATTTGTTCGCCAATTTCGGGCTTTCGTAGCTTACCTTACCTTACCTTACCCGCTTCCTCTTTATTGCTGTTGCTCTTGCCAAATTTAATTAATTTTCACACCATTTCCGTAGTCGTCGGGTGCCTTGAAAGGATTCGCCAGGCTACGCCAGCCCAGAAATTCTCATTAGCAGCTGCTCAGTGACAAGAAAGGAAAAGAAGTGCGCTCGAAAGTCGCTCTAATGAAATGTTTGCTCGCCACTCGTGTCACTCGCGAATCCGATTGTCCGAGCGGCGGCCAAATAGAAAGGCAACCGGAAGTGGCGTTGAATAGAGCGCATTCCCGCTTCCGGCGAACGCTGCGCCTTGATTAGTCTTAATTAAATTTCACCTGGTTTCGGCTTCGGCGCCTAGCAATAAACTGGAGACCACCCTTACCAACGCCTGGGTTTAGCGCTCACAGCAAGTCAGCTGCATTTTGGAGTGAGTCCTGGAGCGCTATGTGATTCTGGTGAACCCAGCTATCTGTGTCCAGATCCAAGGGGGCTACCAAAAAAGCCACTCTGATAGGCTACTGGGCGTCGTACAAAACATCTTTGTGTTGTAGAAAAATATTCATTTCTTAAACAAATTTTTACAAGACGTTTTTTGGTGTATGGGAAATACGAGCGTTAATTTCGTCAGTTCTGCTAAAGGAGCATCTGTTTGTGGGATTATTTTATTAATTTTATTGATTAAATAGGGTTTGGTTAAAGTAGAGTTTATATAAAAGGAAAATAGGTTTGAAATATGAAAGGTGATGGTGGTAACTCCGTATTCAGGCGTAAGCTCAAGTCAAAAGGATCGGTAGGTGATCTTCTGAAGCACCTTGAATGTCGACATTGGACGACAGAGAAGTGCTGCTTGGAAACCCGCTTTGGTGAGCTGTTCCTCGCTGGTGTAACTATTTGTCCTGGATTCGCAAAGATACTGAAGCAGAGGTACCAGAGAGGCAGATATGTCAAGTGAATATGGCAAGATTAAGTGCTGAATGGCTTGACTGCTGACTAGGATGTACCCAAGCAGCCTTTTATCTTGCGAATTATTCTATTTTCTTGGGTTCGCCCAGGAGCACTCACCCTTGTCGCGCTTTTTGCAGCTGCTCCTTCTTGAAGCGAAAATACGTTAACCCGAAAATTATGAGCTCCAAATTAAATTTTCCGTCTGGCGTTGCCTTTATGGTTTATGAAGTGTTGCAAAATATCCACAGATACAGCCGTAATAAAGGAGAGCTGAGCCAAGATACACAGTGGCAAAGAATGCTGCATCAGCGAAATGGAAAGGGGCTGAGATAAAGCTGATGCTGCCCACTTGCGAAACAACATGCAAAAGGATTTTCGTCGATTTTCGAGTGCTGTATCTGTGATGCCGCCACATGTGCGGCGCAAACCTTTCTGAGGAAGGAACCACTCCGCCACGTACCCTGTCTGCATAAACATGGTTTTCCCCACTCCTTCGAGTGGCTCACCCCCGTTGTTTTGCCCGGCTACTTGCGACTTTTTCTCCATTTTACGTTGGCCATTTGGCACTGCTGTTATTTTGTATTTTCCTTGGCGCACTTGCCTCGCCACTCGCCCCTCGCCCGATGCGGATGCAGTGGCAGGGTAGTGCTCAGCGGCATTTATTGTTTCTGGCGCCAGTTGTTGCTCTTTTTTCACTTGCAGTCCCAGTTCCACTTCCTCTTTGGCCGGTGCACATTGCGCGTTCTCAGCATTTTTAACAGTTTATTTGGCGAAGGCATAAAACTAGCCAGCCATGAGCTCTGGTCCTGGTCCTGGTCCTGGGCAAAATGCCAGTCAAAGGATTGGTATTGATGAAGTGAAAGGATGTGATAGGTCCGACAAATCTACGCAGTTATAAATTAAGCAACTGACATATAAAAATTCCACCATATGTTCGGTGTAAACAATGGCTTCGAGGACTAAAACAACACATCCAGAGGGAGCCAGAGGGAGGTCCTTAAAAAATGGACCATGGAGGTGCTCCGTCACAAAAATGAGCAGAAAGAATGGCAAGAGTCAAACTGCAAGCGCAGCAAGGCAAATACAAGAGAGTCGTTGCACAATTAAAAAAGGGAAGGAAGCTTGTAGTATGAGAAGGACGAAACGTTTATACCAGGATGTTCGCTTGATTTTACGAGGTTTTGATATGCATCGAGTACGGGAGGGGCTAGGATTTTTGTGAGCCACAGGCAGGCAAGAGCTCACACACGGGCATGCCGCCGCAGGAAGAATGCAACAATAACCTGCTCCACCTGCTCCGCTTCCTTTTTGACCATATCACTCAGCATTATATTCGCAGGCCTTGCCCCATCTGCCCTTTGTTGGCTGCTCTGCGGCAAATATTTTATATGCGTTGCATTTCGCAGTGAATACTTGGCCTGCCTTTGGCCAGTTTTATTGCCGCTGCAGATGATGGACATTTGGCCTGTGCCATTCCCCGACCCACCCCTCGGCCTCTCACTTTTCGTTGAGCTCTTTTTTATGTGCCGACTGACGAACTGATTGGAAGTCAGCGAATTCTTCGCCTCTGCGCTTTTCGTCTTTTTGAAATTTGTCCGTTTTTGTGCTTGCCGCCTTCCACGTTCACCCAATGGGCACTTCACTAACAGCTTTGAGTGTCCACACACGCCCGGAGAGTGGAGTGAAGTGGAGTGGGAAAAGCGTGTTTGGCATCTTGAACTGGTCAGTTACCACTGCGGAATCCCTTGCTCTGCTTATGCAGCAGTTGGCAGTTGGTAGTGGCGCAGGAAAAACACTTCAGCCACCCGGATAGCTGGCTAGGTTTCTTCTCCTTAGCATTGAGTCATGAATTGTGATTACCGAATGCAGTTCGGTCTGTATATTGCAATAAATCAATACTCCAACATTATTATTATGTGCATATTGGTCCATAAGTTTTGCAAAAGTCACGCATTAAATTTCAGAATATTAACACTCACCGCAACAATATGGACATTTGCTGACCATTGTCCAGGCGCCACTTCCACCCTCCACGCATTTTCCCACCCACATTGCGTCGATATAAACTTGCGAATGGCGGCAACCGAAAATGACATTTCAAAGGCAAACCGAAAACATTTTTCGCCTACAAAATTACGCGTATTTTAATGAACATTTTCGGGGCAGCCATCGGGAAATGGGGTGGGTTCGCCAGCAGCCCGTTTAGGGGGGTCACCGTGGTGCAAATTATGCATGTGGCCGCGTCGACACACGGGTCGTATGTGTGATAAAAACCCCCAGAGCTTTTCGAGTGCGGTTGGGCGTAGAGTGCCCCGCCCCCGCCCCCGCGCGCAGTGGGGTGCAGAAGTCCGGGCTGAACGGCTGAACATTCGGGGTCTCTGGGCCACAACATCATCTCATTAACAATCAGGCGAATCGGCAAGGAGCACGGAGCTCGGAGCGAACAACCGCTGCCCCCATGACATGGTCGCGACTCACTATTCGCTGTACGTGTCGGGTTCACATTTCAAATCAGTTTGGCACGACGGCCACCGTGCCCTGTCCAGGGCACATTATTTAAATTCAAAAAAGCGATAACGACTGGGTAATGATGAAGTGCAGCGACTGCAGCAGGGAGAAAAGCCGCTGGACACTGCTACACATCGAACGTCGCTGGCGTTGGCCAAAATTGGTTACGCGTTTGGGTCAACAGATGCCGAAGCCCCGGGGCTATAGATCCGCATGTGGGCACTGCGGAGCAGAGCTCGTTCGGCTAGTAACGGGGTCAATATGTTGGCATCGACGGCGCAGTAAACGATAAAGAACTGAGGGCCAGATTCCTGCATCGGGCGCGTGTGAAAATGATTGGCAAAGTGGTTAAAGAGCGGCCTGGAAGGGCGCAAGTTTTAGGCGCGGGTCATGTGATGTGAGAGTCGATTTAAAAAGAAAAAAACTGCCTCTCGATCGCCTGCTCAGCCCAAAGATTACCATGGCAAAACCTTCTCGCTGGCGGTTACATAAAAATGTCTAAAATATACCCGACAAACGCATCGCCCATCCCAGCGAGGGCCCGTTGATGTCATATAAATAACAGATTTAGTGGCCTCAGTCCTCGCCCGGACTGGCTGCTGTGTTTGTTTGTTTTCTGAGCCCTTCGACCAACAGCCAGTGGGCTGTTGGGCAGCCCGCTGATAACGGAACAGACTAGGCTGGCCGGGGCCAGTTGCCTTTTATGTGTCATAACCATGGTGGCACCAGACGTGAATGCAAACCAGACACAGACATGGACGTCGACAGCTTTGGCGGCCTTTAATGGCCGCCGAAACAAGGCGCGCTGCAGGACGGGGCCACGGCAAACAATGGCCGCGCCATCATTGACTGCGTTAATTGCTGTCATTCATTTGAAAAGTCATACGCGCGATTTTCAGAGCGGCATCCTCAAGGGCACCCTCCCATCCGGGCCTCCTGTCCTTCCTGCCGTTCCTTCCTGCAGTTAAAAATGATGATGATTTTGCGTTCACTCTTTCGCTTTCGTTGGCCCATTGCAGCGCCGCTTCCATAACATTTAACGGGGTTCGGGGCTTTTGTGCCCTGCCCTGCCATCATCGATTGTCGTTCCGTTTGCAGCAGATCTTAATCCCCGTCGGGTGGGTCCGAAAACAATCTGAGCTTCGCAGACTTTTACTTTTATGCCGGCCCCTTCGCTCCATCCGTGTCATATTATGTGCTTACTTAGATACGGGATTGCCTAGGATTGGTACTCTTTTTCTAGTCCTTCTAGTCCCTCGATCCCTTTCGAATCCAATTTGGCTGCTAAGCCGTCGACATTTTATTGATTTTGCCCGAGCAGAACGCTCAACGCTGGCAGGGATTGGGGCGCGCAGCCCAGAGGAGGAGAAAGGAATGCGATATGTGGATGTCATTAACCAGGGAAAGCCCTTTTATCACGAATTTAAAAACACTTGGTTTGGGTTTTTTTCTTGTGTAGCTATTTATCGATAGCCAGGATGACCCAGGGGAGCCGCATCATCCATCGAGTGCTGGGGCTGCACTTGGCTTTAATGCGGCATAAAACAAGAGCTGCATATTGAAATTTTCATGCAAGGCCCGCGGCCAGAGGAGCCCTTCCTTGGA
This sequence comes from Drosophila auraria, assembly GCA_008042615.1. Taxonomy (NCBI): domain Eukaryota; kingdom Metazoa; phylum Arthropoda; class Insecta; order Diptera; family Drosophilidae; genus Drosophila; species Drosophila auraria. The sequence goes on along the minus strand of VNJW01002158.1, from coordinate 29,018 downwards.
ATGGAGCGGATGCACATACATAAATTCCGCTCGTGTGGTTTTCAAAATGCATTACGGCCACAGCTTCCTCCGTCCTACGGACCTCACTCTCCAAACCCGACTAAGCTAATCAAGGGCTGAGCCAACAATTTACTTAGCCCGGCTCTCTCGACCCCGGGTGGATGTGGATCCGGTTTATCTGGCGGATGGGGGATGGGGGATGGTGGATGGGGGATGGGGGAAGCATCCAGCCGGTGTTTCCATCATATCAGCCACCGCTTTGGCTGCTTAGTGTGAAGCTCCTTACATCCCATTTACTGCGCTTCGCCCAGACTCATGCATAAACCAATTTGCTGGGCATAGGCGAGGCACCCCTGGCACCCCTGGTGAGGGCTCTCCAATTGCAGCAATTTTCCGACTTCGCTTTATGCATTTATGCGCCTTTGTCTGCGGCCACTCCGCTCCTTTTTTCCGGCTGCACATCCTGTTTTGTTTCTGCTGTTCATCGTCTGCGGCGTCGGGTCATTAATTTGGAAGCGAACACCTCTTGAACCACCTCCGGGGAGGCCAGTCCAGAGTCCAGTCAGGCCAATCAGCTATGCCGACCCGGGCTCGAGTGGTCAGCGGGCCCCGTCCAGGTTCTTAGCGCCATTTCCCCAGTGAGAAATTAGGAAATTGCATTTGCTGGCAAAACGAGCCGGCAGCGGCGTAACGGAATTTACGCGATGCACTCCAACACGGATATGGACAGGACCCCACTTCGCCGAAGATCTGCAATCGGCACTGTAGCCGGAGTCGGAGCCGGAGCCGGAGCCAAGCTTCGACAGCTGGAAATTGCCAAAATGTAAATTCTCGCATGCCCGGCAGGCAGGGCCCGGGCCTATAAATTTATTGCTGGCGTAGGCGAAGGTCCTAGTCCCCATCATCATCATCGCCACCGCCATCACCATCGGAATGATCATTGCGGCTGTTCGTGGCCCTAAAATATTCATAATCAACGCGGCATTAGCAACGGCTGCGTTTTCATTTCGTTTTTCGGCTTCTGCCGGAGCTCATCAATGAATCAGCATCGGAGCTTGCGGCATAATTGGGGTTATGTTTTAGTTATGAGCTGACCCAGCCAGAAGGTCCTTTAAGGATAGGTGATAGGTGGGGTAATGGCAAGCCATCTGCCTCCTGGCTGCTCGCTTCGATTTTAAATCAATACATCTCAAATGGCAAATGGCACATCCCGAGCCCGTGCAATGTCTTGTGCCGTCTTGCATCCGGCTGTCTCTGCCGCGTCTGCCTTGCCGGACGGGGACAATAGCAGCCATTAAGTGCGGCCAACACGTAACCGGGCAATAAACAAGCGTGACAAATGATGCTGCTAAATGAAAGTTGATTGCCAGTTGACGGCCACACCTGTTTCGACTGCAGTCCGGACTGCAGCTCCAGGATCAGGACAACAATCAAAATTGTCAGAGCCATCGAAAAAGAGAGCTGGGCAAGGCGAGAGGCAGGGAAAAAATCACGACAGGAATGCCACGCATCGGATGTTGCTGTCGTCCAGCTCCAGGTTCTGGCTCTGGAGCAGCCACTGGTTCCCTCGTTCTGTGCTGGCCCTATTAATAATGATGGCACCGACAAAATGGCCGCCGACCCTTTACTTCACGCATCTCTGCTCGTCCCTCGATGTCACGTGTCGAGGCTGCGTGCGATTTCTACGACAGGACATCGAGGCGGAAGCGAACTCCGCACAAAGGAAGCGCACAGTGAAAACGGTTTGTTTTCGCTCAGGGCACCGCGCCCCGCTGCTTTCATTCAAATTGTCGTCCTGACACATTGCATTCGAAGGACAACAAGCGCTGCCAAACATCTTTGAGCCCAGCAACGTGTCTTTCAAATCAATCTGAATTGGAAATGGGTCTTCGCAGGTGCCGCCCAGCACGTAATTTGCTACAACTTTCGGATTAAAGCAGCGCCAATTGGACAGCTCTTAAATGAGCTCCAATTTCCGTCCAGTCCTCGTCCATCCAGACTCGTCTTTGGCTTCCGCCACGAGCATTTTAAAACTCCCTGCGGTTGTCAGGGACAGACTGAGGTGTTCTGGTCTAGTCCGGTCTGGTCTGGTCTGCCAACCGTTCCCTGGACGCCAAATTACTAATTGGCAAGCAAAACGCTCCGGTTGTTGTCCAACAAACAACGACAACCACGACGGGTACGACGTCGGAGGAGGAGCCAGTCGTCTGGCTCCGACTGCCGGGGGATGCCATCCGAAGGTGGCACACATGGCACACAAGCTTCATTAACTCAAACTATGCTGCATTTTGCGATTATCAAATTGTCTTTACACACATGAAGCCAACGATTGAAGCAGAGATGAACGGAGCAGAGGAGCTTGAGCCGGGGGACACTGATGACTGCTGATGGCAAATGGCGCTGGCCCTGGCCAGGAGAGACAGGAGGGGGGCTCAGGACGGCAACCGCAGAAATATGAAGCGCATGTTCCAGGGAGCAGGGCCCAGGAAGAGTGGAAGAGTGGAGCCCCGAACTGCTTTGGGGTATTTTGTTGAGCAAACAACCATGCAAAAATGCAGCAGACGGTGCGAGAATGATGTTCTGGCTCTGGGAACGATGGAGCCCTGTCCGGAACGATGGACTCCTGACGGCCGAGTGGACTGGCGACGGGGAGATAATGTGCGGTGACAAACGACCGGACTGGAGGGGACCAAGCCCCGACTGGACGCATTATCGCACCTGATGGTGATTAGAGACTCGACGACGGAACTCTTAAATTTCACGTGATGCTGCAATTGATTGAAAGTACGAGCTGGTCGAAGCTCTGATTGATGCCGGACAGAGGTGAGAGTGGGACTTAACCAACACAGGTCCGGGATAACCTTTTCCAGATGACCTGACTGTCTGCAATTAGCCCGTCGCTGGGAAAGTTCCCCAGTTACCGCTGCCTAATGAACTCCCGAAGAACTCCGTTCCAAGTTGGCCGGGCTACTGCATCCCCTCTCCTCCGCCGGAGGCCAAACAAAACGAAACAAAACTTTCTCTAATGCTGGATGTGGGTCATTGTGTTGGGTTGCAGCTGAACTTTGCGAACCCAATCTCTGTCGTGCCGTCCCTGGTTGTTGCCGGCCATGCAAATATTTTCCATTTAATTAACGCATGAAAACTAGCTGGGAACTAGACGGAAGGCGGAGGACAGGGAGCATCGCTGCAGATTAAAATAAATTGCATGGAAATTTATCATTGGAGCCTCGACCCAGACAACAACAGAGCAGGAGCAGGAGCGGGAGCAGGAAAGCGGCTACAACAACTTGACACAGTTGCAAAAGTTGGCAAGAAAGTGGAGCTTTGGGTCAGTCTCTCAGTGTGTGCGAGCCATAATTAATCATAATAAATGCAGGGCCAGAAGGGGAAATAATACGCGGGAATTAGGCAGGCGGCGAGGAAAAAAAACCGCAATTTACCAGCATTTTCTTTGCCATCAAAATAAATGAGCCAATTAAGCCGCGGCCAGAGCGCCCCTTGGCCCACCTGATGAGGGTGAGCGGTGTGGGGCCCAGTCGCAAATCCCTAAGCTGAATTGGCCGGATCCAGGTGTTGCGCATCATCACCAGCGCTGGAGGCTCGCAGGATGCTGCTCGGCGACCTTTCCCCATTTCCTGCGCTGGGTGCGCCCAATTTATTTATATCTCTTTTCGACTCGACCGTGATTGGGCGGGGGGCCTGAGTTGGCTGGCGGTCCTTTGTAGCTTGTTGACTGGGGTTAAGTCGTTCGAAAATTTGCTGCTAATGAAACTGAAGGAGCCGCTAATTGTCGGCCCGTTTTCAACGCGACAGCAGCCACGACAATCGAGCCTCTTGGGGTTGAGTTCACACGGATATTGGGGCTGTTTCTGCCCGATCGAGCTACTAGAATTATTTTGCTGAAGTGAGTCTGGAGCGTTCGAACGAAATCTATTTTAGTCAACAACGCCATAAGCTGAGAGAGTCCCCGCTTGTACCGACTGTCTTGTCTTTATGGCTTATCACTTTTGACTGTTATTCTCTGAAACAAGTTTGAAAGCTATAGTCAAGTGTGACCGACTGTAAGATACCCGGCACCAAAAGCATTGTGGGTGAAATTAAAAGGCACATGGACATGGCTAACTCATTTTGTATAAACTGTTGCTAAGAACATGTTGCAACACCCAAAAAAGGCATATATTGCTAGGAGCAACGTGCTCAACGGAGCAACACCTTTGGTACTGCCAACACAAACGTTGATGTTGCGAGAGCACACTAATAGAAAAAAAGAAATCTTCTTTTTAAATTAAATGCATTCTAAATTAAATCCTTATATAAGAGCGAAAATCTAAAAATGAGATTTATCAGGTTTTATTAATGAACAATAATTTTTCTTAATTTTTCACAATCTTAAAATAAACGCTTATTTATTTTACAACCTTCACATGTACACCCAAAAAAAAAACAAAAGTTTAAACTTAATACGCGTTGTCTCAAAATTATACTCCAAGCAGTATAACGAGCTTAGCATTGATTTCATACTTAACAATATAAATTTTATCATGAGAAGTATAGCTTTTATACTCAATAGTTCAAATTGTATATTTTCGAGTATAATTTTTATGCGAACCTACATCGAAAATTCAATAACATGTGGCGTTAGCAGGAATTTAGTGCTATTCTGTTTGTCTCGTTAGAGATTTTTGCCAAGCCTTGGGGAATCTATAAATAGATTTTTGTACGGTTAATGTTCCTCGCCCCGCAAACGGCATCCTCATATGGCTATTTATGATGTTTTCTTATGTGATGCCGATTGGCTGAGTAAATATAGAGAGTTCGAGTCCTGGGTAAGGCAAATTTTTCAGTTTGTGTTTTCTTGAGTTTATTTGTCATTTAGTTCGCCTATGTATATAATATATAATATAATAAAACATTATGTTGAAACCACCAACCGTTGATAATAAAGCTATTGTCGAAACGAGCAATAAAAGCGAAATAAATAAACTTTTTACGATTTTTAGATCTACGGGCGAAAAGCTATTTTTATACAAAAAAAATATAACTTTTATACTCTAAGGTATAAAATGTATAACGTCAAAAGTATAATTTTTATATATAATTTTTATACTTTCGAAAGTATAAACACCATAAGCAATATTAAGAAATTTTTAATACTCGAAAGTATAAAATTCATGTAATAATCGTATAGAAGCTATGAGTATTTTTTTTTTGAGTGTATGATTTCCAGCTGGTTCTAATATTATACAGATAAATTTAATTGTTTAGTAAACCCCATGTTTATCAACCGATTTACCTTAAACTTTGAGAGTGCAAGTTACCATGGCCCATCTCCCCAGGCTAAATCGACTCGGCTGGTGATGCTGATATCAAGAATATACATATGTATATACTTAATTATGTAATATACTTAAAACTTACACATTTTCGGTTGGCACTAAGTCATAATACCCTTGTACCCCGTGGTTACGGGGTATAGAAACCGATCAAGCTATTATTTACATGCCAGTTTGGAAACGAAATGGATGATTATGACATGATCTAAAGGCGCTTAGATAATCTCTGTGATACTACCACGTAACTCGGAAGGCATACCGCTTGATAGACCCAGATATTTCCAGTTCCAGTGCTGACTCGGAGATGCGCTTCAACTGATTAGCTACGGGAAATACCCAGCCACCCATACCCTTCCAACTGAATAGCCGCATTGCATGATTATCTTGTCACTAACTTTATTGTCAACCTACAACTAAGCTCAGCCAGCTCGACTAACTATGGCTCTGGCTGGAAACTAGGCACAAATCACGAGCCATCTGCTGGCTCTCCTTCGCCGTGGCAGCCTCGACAGCCACCTTCTGCTCCTCCCCAGTCGTATCGAGAGACCTCCGCCGCTCCTCAGACGCGGCTGCCTGGACAACCGCAAAGGCGGCGCCGGCGCCCAACAGCGATCCGGCCGCAACATCCGACCAATGGTGCTTGTAGTCCATGACGCGGCTGAGGGCCACGAACCAGGCGAGGGCCACACAGAGCAGCTGGAGCGCGGGGCCCAGCAGAGAGCCCGCCAGGGGCCAGCGGCGGCGACGGAGGTGCAGGGCCACGAATACCAGGCCATAGAAGGCCATGGCCGAGTGGCCGCTGGGGAAGGACACATGCACGTCCCGCAGCACCTCCTCTGTGGCTCCCGAAAGGTCAGGGCGGCAGGAGTAGTCCTCGTGGTAGCTCGGGATAGCTTGGTGCGCTTCATCCGAGCAACTGCCTCCATCCGGGAAGACCGGACGGCAGACATCAAGGAAGTGGGGCCGCAGGCGGCCGATGGTCTGCTTCCCGACGCCCTTGATCAGGTCGTTTGCCACGTAGCCATAGAGGAACCAGCGGGTCGTGTTGTACACCGGCCAGAGGTGGCCCCAGCGGCTAACGCCCTGACGCCAGCAGAGCAGGCTCTCGAGCAGGACCAGGCCGAGCAGCGGTAGGTGGAGGCCTAGCCAGTGAAGCTGGGTAGGGCTCACAGTGTTCTCGTGGTACGGGTACCTCAGGGAGTCGTCGTCACAGAAGAAGCCGCGCTTGGTGGCCGGCCCCCAGAAAAAGCCAAAGTTCTCAACGACGACGATCAGGATGCCCAAGAGGGCGAGGTCCACCAGCAGGCGGATGGGGGGCCGGAGTCGCAGGCTGAAGCTCATATTGCTGCTTTGTTCCGGAATCCGTGCGATCTGTCCGACTGTTCACGCGTCACTGATCTACGACTCGGGGCGAAGTCGGACAACAGCCCCCAGCAATCTGAGCTCAGAGCCACTCGACTGGGATTATTAATAAACAATTCGCATTGTTGCCTCTGATTACATTATAATGCTCACAAATATTTTCCGTTTGCGTCGAAATGGTTGTCAGCAGATCCGAGCACATCTAAGTTGAAATTTGCCTAAAGCAAGTATTACCAAGAAATGTATGCAAAGAAATAAATTCAAGACTCGGCAAACCCGTTCATATTACACCTCTGAGGAGGTGCTTTACACTAATAATTTTAAATTTTCAGGGACATAGACGATCGTATTTATACTCGTATCGCCACAGTACAGTAGTGGTATTACTCTGGGCCACTAGCAACGGTCCCAGATAGCGCTTGCTCCCGTACCACCTTAGGGAAACCCCCTTTAATGGTATTTACGTTATGGCGGCACAAAGCAACGAGCTATAGGGTAAATATATACGTTTATATATAGAACGCAACTGCGCGGTTGTCAACTTGTTGCCACGCACGTGCTGGTGGCGATAGCGCTACCTTGTCCGCGTCTGGCCCCGGAATGACAAGCCGCAAAACACGCGATAGCTGTTTACCACTGCGAGTCCAAGATCCCGTGCTGACGCAGGCCGGAGTCACCGAGAAAGCCCCGGAAGCCGAAAGCTCTGGCAAAGCTCTGAGACACTTTAATTGCTGGGTCAGGGGTTCATCAAAATCGGATTAGCACAGCTTGATTCACGAGCCGGCGCACCAATTGAACCATTCGGAGACCGGCGGCGCCTTCACACGATCATCGAAGAAGAGTCTTTGGGAGGCCAGCCTCTCGGGGTAGCTGGTGACGCAGCAAAGAGCCACTTGCCGCCGGAGCGAAATGTTGATGAGTCACGGACAGCGCACATTCCAGCCGAAGCCAGCCAGGTATGACAACACAGCGCGAAAAACTGTGTCAGTTGAGGGTGCCGACATTGAAACGTATTGAAGTAAAAACTTCGATAAACAAACAAGCGAGCACACAAACAATGGGGCAGGTTAAAACGGCACTGTGAACAAATGCGGAGTACTTATTTATTGGACTTTTACCAGTTAGAATTTACAAATAATAATACGATGACTTACGCGTAGAGTGGGTGAGCAGAGACAGACTAATGGGAACTATACAAATGCTACACTAATGCTAGACGACGGGGTGTAGATACTACAAATTCAAATCGGGCAGATCTTCGATCTATTCTTTATTGCTAGCTTTGGAATGCTTCGGCCAGAGACAGCTCCTGGCCAGAGGTCCCCTTCAGACCTTCGTACAGTACTGATCCTCCTGGTAGCTGCTGTTCGCCGAGTAGGGCGGGGGAGTGCTGGGGCACACCTCCTCCTGCAGGGTGGCCGCGGTGTTCTCCCGTCGCAGGCCGCCGCCCAGGATGGCGCCGACGCCCTCGAACGGCCGGTCGAACATCCGCGCTATGTAGCGGACGGTGATCAGAGCCCCGGCCACGCCAAGGAGCGATCCGGAGAGGACGTCCGACCAGTGGTGCCAGTTGTCCATGACGCGGCTGAGGGCCGTGTACCAGGCCAGCATGATCAGCACGAACTGCACGAAGTGGCGGCTCAGCTTGGAGCCGCGCCAGGTGAGCTTCCGCTGCAAGTATATCGCAACGTACACCATGGCGTAGAAGACCAGGCTGGAGTGGCCGCTGGGGAAGCTGAGCCGCGCCTGCCGCACGTCCTCGACGGAGAAGCCCTCGCCGGCGCACTCGTAGTTCTCCACGTAGCGGTGCAGATTCGACAGGTCCGAGCACAGGCTTCCGTCCGTCAGCTGGGGCTGGCACACGGCCAGGAAGTGCGGCCGCAGGCGACCGATGGTGTACTTGCCCACCTCGGTGGCGTCGAAGGTGAGGAGCAGGCCGAAGCAGAAGTAGGTAGACTGCCGGAACAGCTCCACGTACCATGTGGAGACGCGCCATCCCAGCAGGTCAATGGTTGTCGAAATCTCTCCGGCTTGCAGGTGTTGCACGTACTCCACCAGGACAAAGAGCAGCAACGGCAGCAGGCCCACGATCAGACCCAGCATCACCGGCGTTATCGTGTTGTCCCTGAACGGATAGCTGATGCTCTCGTCGTCGCAGAAGAAGCCCCGCCGGACTGGATCCACCGCAAACTCGTACACGCATATGGGTATCAGGAGCACCACAATCACCAACAGCTCCAGTAGCAGTCGCTGGGTCAGCCGGCGGTCCGCTGCCGGAGGGGAACTCGCTGTGGCGGAGGCGGGCATCGAGACGGACACGGGTTGATCTTCGGCGGCGTCGCGCATTTCGGGGTTGGGTCGCGTTGGCTTTAATTAGTTAATATTCCAATTAGCTCTTCGCTTTGCTTGGTTTTCCGCCGTCGCGGTCGTTCGTTGGTTCGGGTTCGTTGTCAGTAGCTGACTGAGTCGGCGTCGTTTGGATAACGTTCTTTTAACTTAACGCACGTTTGGGGGGCGAGACTCTCCGAGCATTGTTTTTCCCAGTTCTCCGTTCTCCATGCAGAGCTCTGCGCTCTTTCCCAATCTTTGGCCTCTCTGCGTCAGAGCAATTGCTTTATTGCCTATTTTTATGCCAGTTGGCCGTCCGCGGGGATCTTAGTATGGTTGCGGTTTCTGCATCTACCTAGATTAGACAAGAGCCGCGAGCCACTGAAACAAAAATAAGACGTATTAAAATATGCACAATATATGTTCTTAAATTTTTATGTAACTGTGGAATGAAAATGAAAATTAAGACAAAATTAATTTGTTTCATGTAGTTACAGTCAGGAAAGTTCACAATATGCGGGAAATTCACAAATTCTCATTGGCTGAAGACGCAGCCGTAAATCCAGCTATGGGCCGGTTTCTGCCCTCATTGTCAAAGTGCCTGATAGCTATCTATCCGAAAAAGATAACTACTAGATAAACTTATCTTAGAGCAAATCGGTTTTCTGCCCTCCTTTAATTTATCTGAACGTGAAAGGATTATATAATGCTGTTAAATACCGATTATTGCTGTAAGGCACTGATTTGTGCTGTAAGACGCAAATACACGGTTGCTTTGGAATTCAGCTGTTCATTTGCCGAGCTGTATAATTCTTGACAGGGAGTTCAAGTTAGCTCTCACATTTACACGCTGGATAACCAAATTCTTTTAGCCGAAACTTTATCTCTGTGCGAAATCTTGACAGAGAAGGTAGAAAGCTCTCCTTAAATTAGGCTAGTTGGGAATTTTTTGCAGTGTAGTAGCTCAAACAAGCTCAAGATCAGTTTGATAAGATAAATTTGAGTAAACCAGATAGACACAAACGCCTGCCAGGCCTTCTTAGTGCCAAATCATTGCAATTCAGCGCTTTTGTGATTACTTAGTGTGGCTCCGGAAGATCACAACTTGTTTGCTACGCAGCGATGGTCCATAAAGGAGCCGGGTCACCTAGCAGGTTCAGGGGAGTGACTCACGGGTTACTCACTGAGTGGCGCCCTATTGTTCTAGGGCAGTCTGCGCGATATTCGCATTATCGCGGCGGCAGGCTGGCCGTTGTGCTTGACTGGAGCGCCACACTCGAGCAGTCGCTAATCTCCCGCCCAAGAATGGCCCCCATTGTGGCCCTCTTTGCCCTGCCACTACTCTCTGATCAGCGCGACATCCCCGGCGGGGTGCGCAGAGGGTCTTCTGTCTTCTCTCCACCATGTGCACAAAGTTTAACTGTCAATTACATTAAAAACTGGAAAACATTCAAATAGGGCCATTCCCTCGGCCTCTCACTTGCCCACAGAAAAAAAAAAAAACAAATCAAGATCAGTTTGATATTGCCTTCTTATATCTCACATATAGGTTTCTGTTAAGTCTAGAATGAAATAAAACATGTCTTCAAAATAAAACTGTTACAAAATAGTATAAATGTGAAAATATTAACCCTATTGCTTTACTTCATGATTAGAAGGTGCTTGCTTTCTGAAGCTTATATTAAACTTTTATAAAGAGTTCACCAATTCCGAATACATATTGAAGTGATCCTAATAATATCTTTGAAATTAATAAGTGATCAGTTCCCTTTATCTTTTCTCTCTGTGCACCCGCTCGCATTCATATTCGTATTCACAGACGCCTAAATAGTGGGACGTCAAATGGCGCGACCTTTAATTGAATGAATAAGCGACATTTGATTGAATTAAGGCGGTCTGACTCTGCGAGTATGCATCCCTGGCCTCTGTCCCGTTCCACACTCCAAACATGAACTTTATATTTGGTTAAAGGGAGCTCAGGATCACTCGCGGATTCAGGAAATGCAGGTCGATGAAGGACACAGGCTTCCTGAGCAGCCACTAAACTCACTTTAAATTGAACTTTTACGGTCGGCTTATAGATTTATTGCATCTCGCTTTCGCTCACCGGCTGGCTGCATAAACAAATAAAGCGTTCGGCTCTGCGACAGTTTATAGGTTTATTTATTTAACGACGCCGTTCTAACCCGATCCACAAACTTTAAGCGCCGCTCACCGATCGCGACTAAGTGCAGTGACGAAAGCCATTGCCTGCCACGGCTGGCTGCGCCTGTTGGTGGCGTTGCAAACAGAACGAAGCTGATCTTGCGGCGAGTGGAGAGGAAGAGAGAAAGGGATAGAGCGGTGGTCAGCGCTCTTATCAGCGAGCGGCGACCGCAGCCACTTGTGGATCGCAAGCATTGGTTCGAAGCCTCGCTAAGCCGCAACTAGGTGCTGAGATCCAATAGCAGCAGGCAGCCCTGAAATGTGTCCAAAAGTGAGCAACGAAATATATCCCCGAAATCACAGTAAAAAGTTGTCAGCCCAACCCTAGTTCGAATAGAGAACAGAATGTTGTCTCATAAGATCGAATCTCTTTAGTATTTTCGAGTTTGCTTCCATTCCTGTTATTCTGTTGTATACATAGCTCCAGCTGAAAATTGTTCTAGTATTATTTGATTCTCATTATTTGAAAACATGATAGTTATGCGGGAAAAGCTTAAAAGCTTTGGCTACAACAAAATACATAGATATTTGCTTTTAGGTTTACATTTGCAGCGTTAAAAAATAAAATATTTTACTAATCGTAATTATTTCAACGCTGCAATCATCTTACGCTCCTAACCTTACTATTAGCTTACTTAAATGAATAGAATTGATATCGTTGAAAATTATGTTTTCAATTATTGAAAATCGTCTTTGAAAAGCTCTTCATATCACAGCATTTATGAATGCATTTTAATGAATTAAATAGCAACTGGTTGAGTTAATAATTTAAAGTCATTTTATTAGTAACAACGGCATTCCCAACGGTCCATCGCTCAGTAGCCATATGTAGCTCGGTTGTAATATCCCGCGTACCCGTAGATCTGCTCGTTCCTGGGCCACTGGCGCCGCTTCACCCGAACGTCCGCGAACAAGTGAGCGACGAACACTGTCGCGAAGAGGGCCACCAGTCCTCCGAGGACGGCTCCTGCGGCCACGTCCGAGAGGTGGTTCTGGTAGGTTGAGATGCGCTCCCAACAAACCACCAGGGCCAGCGAGCCACAGGCCAGCTGCAGGGTGGCGCGCAGGAGCCGCAGCCAGGTGGCGAAGAGCCGGGCCTGGGCGTAGAAGATCAGGAAGCCCATGGCGTAGCTGGTTGTGGTCACGAAGCCGCTGGGAAATGAGTGGCGCACCACGGCGAGCAGGTCGGCAGAGGCGGCAAACTCCGTGCAGCCAAACTCCTCGACGTAGGCGGTGGAATTTCCCCCGAAAACGGCGGAGCAGCTCTCCCCGTTCTCCTCGCCCCACGTTGGCTGGCAGACGTCCAGGAAGTGCGGCCTCAGGCGGCCAGTCGTGTGCTTGGTCAGCCTGATGGCCAGCAAGGTCAGTCCCAGGCCGAAGAGGTACACGCCAACGGCCTTGTAGCACTCGCTGATGAAGCTCGGGATGCGGGCGCCCACGAAAACAAAGCGCTGCTTGAGCTCCGCCGAGCTGGGCACGAACGCAGCGCGCAGCATCTCCACCACCAGCACAAAGGCCGCGGGCAAGATCACCACGGCGATCGTCAGGTGGACCTTGGTGAGCCAGGGCTGGCGGTACGGGTACTGCAGACTAGCGTCGCTGCAGTGAAAGCCGCGCTGAGCGGTGGCCAGCTGCTGGGGCAACACCACCAGGGCGACGCCATAGATGCCCAGCAGGAGCAGGAAGTCGATGACAAGCCGCGAGAGCAGACGGGTGTTTGGGTTGCCGCACATTTTCACACTGAAGAATGGGCGGACGGGAGCTCTTCTGGCTGGGTTCTTCTGGCCCGTTCTGGCCCGTTCGGAGCTCATTTGCATTTCCATCGGCTCAGCATTGTTGGAGGTTACCGCCACACAAACTTGTTTCACAAACCTTTGTTTAGCTTTTCCCCCTGATCTCTCGTTTATCGACAGCTCAAATATGCTAAGGTCTCGATAATTTATTCTTAATTTCTAAAGCTGGAATCCACTAATCGGGGTTCGACCCTCTACGGCAGGTGCCGAGGTGGTTTTTTGCGCGCTAACTGTAAATCTTTGCAAACTATTTTTGATTAAAAAACAAAATATTAACCAATATACCTTCGATGTAACTCCCTTGGCATGTAACAAAAACTGACTGTGGTGTCTTTCTCTTTTCAGGTAAGGCAGATCCCACTTCTACTCAGCTAAGATGGGATGCCGCAGCTTTCGAAAATATCCGATACTCGCCCCCATGTGCCAGCCAACTCCGCCAGCTTCTTGGCCAACTTTCGATAAGTCATTAATCGCTTTATAGACTAAACGCCGCTGCGTCACCGCATCGCAATTAATATTTATTTTGCTAGAATACCGACAACAGAACAGGAATTTCGTGCAAGTTCGTGAGTGAGTTTGTGAGGTTATCCAAGTTATCCAAGTTTCGCTAGGCACCGGACCCGCTCAGGGCACGTAGCCGTAGTTGTGATAGGTTTGGGCGTACTGCGCCTGAGCCTGCGCCTGAGCTGGATGCGCCGCCAGGTAGGGCAGGGTGCCGAAGGTGTAGGCCGGAAGGGCTGGCGGCTGGCCCACGCTGGAGGCTACGGCTGCGGCTCCCGCCGGCGACTTGGTGGAGCTCTTGGGCGACACCTGCGGCTTCCGCAGAGTGTTGGCCGAGTAGCCCGCCTTGGCCCAGCGCCTGCCGGCGAAGAGGTCCGCTACGTAGGCGCTCGTTAGGCAGGCGAACACCACGCCCATCACTGCCCCCGCCAGCACGTCGCTCCAGTGGTGGTAGTAGTCGGTGATCCGCGTCAGCGAGACGTACCAGCCGAACATGACAAAGAGAAACTGCAGCAGGTGCTTCAGGAGCTTGGACACGCGTGTGCTGAGCGCCGTCTGCAGGTAGATGGCCAGGTAGAGCGTGGCGTACATGGCCAGGCTGGCGTGGCCGCTGGGGAAGGACTGGTTGAGCTGCTTGAACTGGAAGTCGGACATGTTGGCGTTGCTGCAGGTGAAGCTGTCGATGTAGCGGCCAAGGTTTTGGGCGTCCTGGCAGCCGCTCCCGTCCGGGAGCATGGGCTGGCAGACGGCGTAGAAGTGCGGCCGCAGGCGTCCGATGCACAGCTTCGAGAGCATCGTGGTGAACGTGACCATGGCCAGGCCGTACAGGTAGAAGATGGCCTGGCGGTACAGCTGGCCAAGTCGCTGGCCCATCCGGCAGCCTTCGCGCTTGCCGCCCGCATCCCGGGGCGGGGCGCCAGGCAGCTGCTTGAACAGCTCAACCACGGCGATCACCGCGGTGGGTCCTCCCAGGGCAATGGCGACGAGCAGCTCATGGCCGATGGTGCTCTCGCGGTACGGATAGCCCAGGGACTCGTCGCCGCAGAAGAAGCCGCGCCGGAACGGACGCACCAGCTTGTGCAGCAGGAGACTGGCCACGCTGAGGGCCGCCCAGATCAGCAGGTCGCAGAGCCCGCGGGCCAGCTTCGTGTACTTGGACATAGATGCACGGGGATCACGCACCGCGGCAGCTGCAGAACGAGCTCGGAGTGGCAAGCGATTCGACTCGACTCGACTGGACTGACTGGAAAGCCGCGCTTAACTAACCGAGCGAAGCTGGCGAGTCGCCCAACCTGGCCGTGATTTCGGGGCCTCTCTCTCCCAGCTCAGGCAGTTCAGCCAGCTGTTCTCTTTCTTTGCAGCGCTCTGCGGTCCGTCAGTCACAGGCGGTGCGTGCCACTCCCCCTTCTGCGCCAGTCCCCCCTACCCAGCCGACTGCTGTTATTGTTGGTGTTGCTGGGGCAACGTTGGCGTCTCCCAAGCCATAAACATTCGTTGGATGTTTGTTGTTTCTTATTTTTTTATTAATTACAGACAAGTGAATTTCTCAGTGCGCCTACAGACCGAGAAAACCTCTGGCTAATTGGCAGACAAAAGCCAATATAGCGCAGGGGGTTGAGAAACGTGCGCCGATAATTCTCTCGGTGCAGGCACCAGAAATGCAAACTCCCCCATCGCTCGTATTTTATCCATAATCTTCGCGAAAATAAACGGATCGCGGGGCCCAACACCCACCTCCGAGTGGTGGAGTGGCGGAGTGCAGACCCCATTGTGCACACGTCGAGAAACTGGTTTCACTTATTGCTCATGAGCCAAGAGAAAACACTTAGCCAAGTCCAACTTAGATAAGGCTCCGCCGGCAAAGAAACTGGTTTCCGCGGAGAGAGTCTTCGGTTCTCGCCTTTCGCTGCAGATCGTGCTCCTTTTGGGATGCGTGTGCATAATTTCCTCACAATAGTGAGCAGCTGCTGGAACCGCCACAAGAAGCGGTGGAAAGCCCGGCCGATCCGAACCACAATGGGCATCACTCAAGTGTGTTAATTCGGCCTGAGGCTGGCTGAGTCGTCCATCGGCTGGGAATTTTCACTTTTAGGGATTTCGCGACCAATGATTCACCCGGATCGATCGGCTTCGATCGCGCCCTGAACGACTGCAGGTGATTCCGCACCTGCTCGATCCCTGGCCGTGACGTAGCCATTCAATGCATTCCTCACGCCGCTTGTGACGTGAGCTGGAGCTTAAAGCTCATTCCGTGATAACGGCGGGGCTAAACTGGTTTGAGTCAAGATTCTTTCCGCTGCTTATTTTTATGGGATTGCTAATTGAAACGGCCAGCAGACAGGGCTGGAGCGGGCTGGGAGCGGGATGCGATGCGGCTCGTTAGCTTGTAAAATCAACACCGAGTTTCGGCAATAATCCAGTGCTCATTTCAAAGCTATTTTCTCGATATTTGCGTGTTAATTTAGTCGTTATGATAATTTGATTTCATAACAAATCACAGATTATTTGTACATACTTAAAAGAGAAGAGTTTTGCAACCCCTTTATCACTATTAATACTTACAAGTGCAATAGTAAACAGTAACTCACTTCTCGGATAAAATTACATCTTTGGAAATTAAAGTAAAACAATTACAGAAATCTCTCACAGCAACCAGAAGGGCTTTACCCGTTACAACGGTTTCTATAAAAAGATTAGCTCGTGACTAATTAGTGGCAGTCCGATCAACATTCGTCAGCCGTGGAGAGTGGTATCTGCAAGTGGGTTTCTGGGGTTCGATTGCTCTGAGTGCACTGCACGTGCAAGGAATTAAAATCAATTCAAGTCGATCTCAGCTAAATTGCTCAATCCGCAGAGCACCCAGCGCTAGGATAGGTTCAGAGACCTTAGCGGGAGCTGCCTTGCTGACAGTCCCATGGGCTACCTGTTATACTTCCTGGCGCAATCGCATTCCTTTCACCTGACTGTGGCTGCATATCTGAGGTGGTTCCCTGAAAAAGCCCCCACAAATTGAATCGTCAACAGCAGCCGATTGTGACAGAGAAAGCAACACATAGTGACCAAAGCTAATCGCGGAACGCCAATGCCAAGTGCGTCCCCCTGGAGAGGCGCTGGCAAACTCCAGCGGAACGGATCACTGGTGGATTCTCATTAACTTACTACGCCGCGTCCGACTCGGTATCAACTGGGCATCGATCCCTCCCTCACACCTCGCCTGGCTGATTGCCACACCTTTTCCTTATCAACAGGCGGCTGAGACAGCAACGTAATAATTACACTGCCTCAAAATCGTTTGTGTCAGCGGTCTCACTTTCAGACTGAACAGGAAGTGCTTCTTAGGTTCGCAAAATCCGAGCCAGCACCGCACTTTGAATATGTGCCAAGTCAGATTTTCTTGTTTACCTCTTATAGTGAGGGGCCTGAGATTTTTTGCTTGTACCCCGAATGTCGCGGATTGTATAATCCGCGACTCCCAGCTGGATCTGCGCGTTTAACAAATAATGCCAATAATAAATTTGGATTTATAGTCGCCCCAGTCGATGGTGTCACTAAAGGAGATCCCACTGCCGTAAAAAACCAGAAGCCTTACGATCACCAGCCAGCTTCTCGGTGCAAAAATGACAATCATGATCACCGTCGCATACTGGTTTCTTGGCGCGTGCTGCGGTCGGTCATTGATACAACTTAGCACAGGGGGGCGTAACTGGCCCAGCTCATAGTGATGCTGAGCTCAGTTACTATAGGTGAAGCTCACAACTGGGGCAATAAACCAGAGCGTTGTGTAGGTTGTTCCCATTAACTATCGAAATTATAGACCCATTACTTAGAAATGTTTATTTCAAGCCTTTAAATTGTCAAGTGTTATAAGAGAAAAAAAACTAAATATTCAGAAGGGGCCAAGGAACAGCAGCATCTATCTCTTTTAAATTTATATAAGAATTACAATTGTACTATTGGAAAATAATGAAAAATATTAAGGACAGTATGTAGTAGATAGTGTATGCTAAATTCGGATTTTATAATCATTTTGATTAAAAATGTATATACTCCTATGTGGTGACTTTTTCTGTACTAGCCTAGTGCGAGGGTACATTACAATTTATAATCAGACTATTAGTTATACTGAGAGAAAAACCGTAATCGCTATTAGTATTTTTTATCAGAAGCAGAAATGAGAAAAATAATTCTCATATTGAGAACGGTTTTTTTTTAAATAAAAACTTTCTTCAAAAACTTAAAAACTTACTTAAATATGAGTTCATATGAATTATTTCTTTAAATTAAGAAAGCAGACTTAACTTTACATTGCTTCTGTATTTTAATAAGTTAAATGTAATATGTGAAGTTAAATTGTATGTATCTTATTATATGTGTAAATTCATACATAGACATACATAATCACACATTTAAAACAGAATTGTTACAGTCAGCACTCCAGTCCAGCAATCTACCAATTGCTCCACTCAGGCAAATTAAAGAAGGCCAATGAAAACTTGAATGCATACTACAAGAAGTGTGGACGTGGCTAATTCTAAAAATAATTTTCCAGAGTAGCAAGAGAGGGGAGGGCCCATTTCCCCTTCAGATCCCTTCTCTGAAGTTTTAAAAGTTTCTTCTCGACATCAAGATCGCTTTTTCTCGAAAAAAAAGCGAGAACAATTTCGTCTCGATTTCGAGACAAAACAAGTGGGAAAGCTTCAGTCGAGTGTGACCGACTGTGAGATACCCGGTTCCCAAAGCATTGTGGGTGAAATTAACAGCCCATAAATATGGAAAAAAGAAAATGTTGACAAATTAAGACAAATGTTGCTAGAAACATGTTGAGCAACACTCAAAAGAAACAAATGTTGCTGACACATGGCCATTTGCCAACTCTCAAAAGCGACAAATGTTGCTAGGAACATGTTGAGCAACACCCAACAAAGACAAATGTTACTAGGAACATGTTGAGCAACACTCACATCCACGATTGGCAACTTATTAGGTCTATCTATTTACTTTAAGCCGAAAATCACGCCTATAGCTTATATACCTTTTTTTATAATTTTCGGGGGCGGAAGTGGGCGTGGCCAAATTTTAAAACAAACTTGATCTGCGTGCAACAGATTCCAATGTCACCAAATTTGGTAACTCTAGCTCTTATAGCCTCTGAGATCTGTTGTTTCATGGACGGACAGACGGACAGACGGACATGGCTAGATCGACTCGGCTAGTGACGCTGATCAATAATATATATACTTTATAGTGTCGGGGACTTCTCCTTCTGCCTGTTACATACATTCTCGGTTGGCACTAACTTACCCATACCGGGTATAAAAACAGACTGTGAACAGTATCGAGAAAAACAAGATTTATGATTTCTTAACGTCATTTAGTAAAGCAAAAAGTCCGTTGTCTACATTTGTAATTGTAAAACAAAATTAACGGGAGTCAGTTTAATATAACATTTAAGTAAAATTCTGAAGCACACATTTTTTCAGTGAGAACTAAGGCCTAAATTTCACCCTGATCCAGTTTGCCTTTAGGCTAAGCCGACTGTACCGGTACGGTGACGGCTGTGTATGCACCCAGCAAGGAACACTCTTCATTTGGCCAGTTGCATAAACCTGGGACACATTGTCAATTGTCCGACCAATTCGGAGTAATTTCCTATCAGTGGGACTCCAAAATTAGCATAAATTAACAGCAAATAGTTGCAAGCCAGCAATTCCGATGTAAATTGAGCACTTGAAAATTGCCATAAAGAGCCCGATTCGTACTGCAAATACGATGTGGCCATAAACTGGCTGCAGTTTATGTACTCCGGCTCCAGCCACAGCTTGAGCACAGCTCCAGCTTTCGGAGTCCGGCCAGTGTTTGCCTCCTTCGTCTCCGTTACCGACCTCGCTCTGGACCCTCGAGCTCCGCTTACTCACTGGGGCCCGAGCAACGACCTACATCAACACAAATGCCACAAAGGCACGCAGCGGAGCAGCAACCGTCTTAAGTCACGTTGGAATGACCTACTCCAATGGCCACCGCAGGCAGCCGAAGGAACTCCTGCAGTCCACTCCACTCCACTGCCACCTCCCTACCCTCATCAATATGCCCGGGCATCCGCATCTCGAGCGACTCGAATGCAACTCTTTCATTATGCGCAAATGCCAAGTCGCCGGCAAACAAACCTAAACAAACTGAGCAGAGCAAACCTTGAAACAATTCAATAGTTTCCTCATTAGCAACATTCGTGCCCCAGCCAATGGCGACACCAGAGCGTGGTCCACTGTTCGAGAACGGATGAGAATTTAAAAAATTACGTTAACTGCATAAAACTCTAATAAATAAAATTAAAAGATTTTCTAAGAATATTACAAAGGTTATGATTATTTCTTACTACTTTCTTTGCTTCCAACATACATAAATTAAAAACAAATAATAAAATAGTAAACAGAGCTAACCTTGCAAGCAAGCAATGAGACAGCCAAAATAGAAGGCTAGCTTAATGTCACCAAACTGAATTACACAAACAACTTTTTCAATATAATTAAATACTGCCTGTGTGTTTCAATGCACATAATTTAAGCCTGTAAGTTTTGTTTGCAAAAAATATAAATTTTTTTTTCTTTTTTTTTAAGAATCTCAGTAGTATTAATACGCGAGCAACAAATATACAATTCTTCTTCTTTAAGGGTTATTTATGCAGGCACCGTGATCTTAACTTCTAATATGGTCCTTATTCTTGGGAATTCAACAATAATGTAAATTCTAAGTCTGGAAGTGACAATGAAGCAGTACAAATCCCCTGTAATGAGAATAAGAACATTTTTTTTTACATTAGAACTTGAGTTTTATTTTTAAACAAACAAATAAAATCAATATTACATAAGATTTATTTCTTGATAGAAAAGTAATCATTTGTAATAGTCAAATATTAGCTAAACATTGAGAAAAAAATTAAACTCATGAAATCATTAATCATTATTCTCTGATTTATATTTTAAAACGTGTAATTATTACAATACCTGATGATTAGTTTTTTTTTTAAATTATCCTGACAACTTACAAATATATTCAGTGTATTACTTTTTATACCCTTGCAGAGGGTATTATAATTGTGCCATAATATTTGCAACGCAATGGAGGAGGCATCTCCGACCCCATAAAGTAGATATATTCTTGATCAGCGTCACCAGCCGATTCGATCTAGCCATGCCCGTCTGTCTGTCTGTCTGCCTGCTTTTACGGGAACTTATCTCTCAGTTTTTGAGCAGTATATATGTCAGACTGGCCGAAACCGGTCGACTATATCCTATAGCTGCCATAGGAATGATGAATTTAATGAATTTAATGTTCAGGAAATTATAAATTCTCTGTTTTTCAATTTTATTAAGATCGGACAACTATATCATATAGCTGCCATAGGTCGATCGGTTGATTTATATGAAAATGTTAAATTCTACATGTAAAATGTAAAATGTGTAGGTAAATGTTAGACAAATTTACGAACTTCGATATCTTTCAGTTTTACAAAAATGTATCGATTTTTAATGGTCCAATTGCAGACTTATAATTATAATATACATAATTCGGATTACCGAAGTTAGATTTCTTTCTTGTTCTGTATCAAATAAATATTATATATCCTCTCACGGCCTTAAATAAAATGTAAAAGGTTTTCGCTCTTCTCGAGGAATGGCGGAAAGTAGCCGAGATTCAAAAATCAAATTAAACATGTTACAAACTTTGGCAGAATCTAAACGTGTGAAACGCCTTCTTTTATCTCCGAAGTGGTTTTGAGCGGTTTTCTATGCCAATCTATGAAGTAAGCCAAACCTACATAATTAGCACTTTTGGCTTCATAAGCTGACTGTTTCGAACCGATACTGTAAGGCTAGAAGAGGAAAATTAATGTAAGAAACAAAAAAACAAGAATGGGAGCTAGCGTGGCCAAACCGATGTCTGTATACCCTTGCAGGTCGATAAAGTTTTTAAAATATATTAAATCATATATACCAAATTACCTGTGGCCTGGTAACAAAAAAATTCGGATATAACTGCACGAGTACAACAACTTCTAAGTAAAGTATGATTTCTTTTCTGCCCAAAAGTACAAAATCTTTTTTGAGTGTATGAGTGAACAGAGAGAAGCTCGCTCGTGATAAGGAGTACAAGTACCATTGAAATCCAATATCAATGCGAAATGTACACAGCGCTGGGAACCTTCGATGCGGTGGGTTCTCCGATCCGAAGACCGTAGGCCGTAGACCGTAGACACTCCACACCACCGGGCCAGAGGCAAGCGCCTGCCTCGAAGTCAACGGGCAGTCGCTACCGGCAGCTCGACAGCGATCGTCGCACTCGCAGTCTCGGTCTCGGTCTCAGTCTCAGTCGCAGTCGCAGTCGCAGTCACAGCGAGCTAGTCACATTCATCGCCGATCCGATCCCAAACAAAACGTCAGCGCGACCCAGAGCGCCCCATAGACATCGAGCAGAGCGCGGACGAGGCGGTTCGTTCGTGGTTCGCTGAGTCCGCTGCCATTGGTTTATAGGCTGCAAGGCGGCGCAGACTGACTGACTGACTGAGTGACGGCTGGTGCCCGCCATTCGCTAATTTCCCGCGAAGAAAATCGCCTTTGAACCCGGCCTGGGAAGTCGTGCGCGGGCTTTTCGAAAGTGCGCAATTTGTGTGACAGCCGAAAATAAATAGCAAACAGTGAGTGGCCCCAGAGATTGGGCGTGAAATTTGATTAATCCGCGCAGAAGCAGAGACAAATGTACTGTCAGAGCAGCCAGTGCCAAGTGTCAAGCGATCGGCTTGGGCCCACGCGATAAGAACGCGGCTGGAATAGGAAGTCCCACCCAATAACATAGCAATAACATAGAAGCGGAGAGGGAATCGGAGGGCGTCACAATGCACACCTTCAAGAGGGGCTTCTTCTGCGCGGACCTGAGCCTCCGCTACCCCTACAAGGACTGCACAATCACGGTGCCGATGCTGCTGCTGATGATGCTGCTGCTGCCGATGCTCTTCGTGGCCGTGGTGGAGGTGATGCGCATCTGCAAGCGCTTCCGCACGAGGCTCTACCTGCGCAACCTGTGGCGCGCGGAGGCCACCTTCAGCTTCGGCTTCATCGCCACCTACCTGACCACGGAGCTGGCCAAGGACGCGGTGGGGCGACTGCGCCCACACTTCTTTCACGGCTGCCTGCCGAGCTTGAGCGACGGCAGTAGCTGCTCGGACCCCCAGAACGCCAATCTTTACGTGGAGCACTTCCTCTGCACCAATCGCAACCTTTCGGCGCGCCAGATTCGCGAGCTGCACGTGAGCTTTCCGAGCGCCCACAGCAGCCTGAGCTTCTACTCGATGCTGCTCTTGGCCCTCTACGTCCACGGCGTGTGGCGCGGGCGGGGCGGCGTGCGGGTGTTGCGGCACGTTCTGCAGTTCCTGCTCCTGATGGCCGCCCTCTGTGTGTCGCTGAGTCGCGTGGCCGACTACTGGCATCACTGGTCCGACGTCCTGGCCGGAGCTATTCTGGGCGCTGCCTACGCCACCCTTACCGCCGTCTACGTAGGCGATCTACTGCGCCACCGACCGCGGTCCGCCGCCAGATGCCCGCCCGCGCTGGGCTACACCGCCTGCCAGCACTTGCACCACCACCACCAGCTGATGGCGGAGAACAACAACTCGGCGGGATCCGCCAAAGTGCACTTCCTGGCGACGACCGCCTCTGCCTCGATGACCACCAGCACGCCACTGGACGATATCCACGACTCTGAGGAGGAGGACTCACGGGGCTCCGAGGACTCTCACGACTCTCACGACTCCGAAGACTCCCACAATGAGGACGACGACGACGTCTACAAGCCACCCGCATCGCCCATTTCCCCGCCCCCACGCGACCTGTCCCATGTCGTCTGAGACAGCTGCGGAACCGCAAAGCTGGAAAGGCGGCGCAGGAGGGACTAATCAGACTTATCGGTCCGCGGCTGCTATTTCGACTATTTTTCCATTTAGAAATCGACGCAAACAGAAATATGTGATAAGCGCGCGGCGCATTCTTTACCTGATATGCCACTGTCCACCCGACTCCTCCTCCTCCTCCTCCGCCGGCGATTTACGAAATCCGAGGCGGGCAGCGAGCAGCGATCAATTGTGCAACGCACAGTGGAACCATGGGCCATCGCGTGCCTCAATCCAAGCTGGGAGATAGCTTTTCGGAGTCGAATCGAGCCACCCCGCCTGCTGCAGGCTCCAACTCTGCAGTTTGTTTGTAAACAATGCCGCAGTCACGTCGCCGCCGCTTTTGAAGTGGGCAGCCCGCCAACGTGGAGCTCGCCGCGCTCCCAATCAGCTGCGACAATCTCTTGGCAGCGACGCCGACGGCTCGGCGGCCGCACAGCTTTCCGAGCTGGCCGATAATGCAATATAAATAATAATATAAATAATGAGGGAGCTTACGGCTGCGGCAAACGCTCGCATGCGAGATTTATGAACAAATCAATTGAGTCGAGTTTATTATTATTACTTGCTGTATGTTAATTATGTTTGGCTCCCGGTAGATGTTATGGCTTAATCTAAGTGTTTGCTCTGCAGGCTGATTAAATATTTATTGCCCAAGTGATTTACGATTCTTAATTTTTTAGGCTTCGGGTTTCCAGCTGACGCCCACAATTCCACTTTTGAACAATTCCAGGAAGCCCCATTATCGGGGAGGGTCTCATGGCGACTTCTGGCGCGGATTGTCCGTAAACAAAGGCCAGATAACACTGCCTATCTGATAGATAGATAAATAAATATGTAATTGTGGCCATAATTCCACTTTAACACATTCCGACTAGCAGAAGGCGAAGTAAAAAGACCTGGGTTGGGGCCGACTTATTGTATGTGTCTCAAGCATGTCCCGTATCTAATCGGAGCCATGTATTTCATAATCGCAGAAACGGTTCCCTGGCAAAGCGGGGTGAACAGTCCCACCCAAGATTCGCATGGCTCGGGCCCAATCTCTCTGGGAATTCCGGGGCTACCTGGCGCCAGTTTGGGCAGGTGAGTTACGCCTTATCCGAGGGATTAGGGCGTAGAAAGGGTTCCCTGAATGGCGGCAATGGCAGACCATCAATCATGCCTCCATCTAGCTAGCTATCCGACTTTATTGATCGGCCTTGTTCAATTAAACCGAATTTCTTCTATTTATAATGCAGCATTTTCTCGCTCAATCTGCCGCTCAATGCGCCGCTTCCTGCCGGTGACCGGTGACCTCCACAAATCCAATTCGCATTTCACATCGCAGCGACACCTCCCCAGAGGTCCAATCAAGCGGCTTCCTCATTTATATTGATTTTCAATTTCGATTCTCCCGCCCACACACCGCATTGGTATGCAAATAGGGGCACGATTGATGTCTTAAATTTGAGGCGCAATTGAGACCCATTACCCAGTCACCTAGATATGCGAGGGATTCTTGGCGGATAGAGATACCGAAAGCACTCTGCTCAACTGCCTCTCATACCTTCCGGCACAACAAAGGGGCCGGGAACAAGCGAAGTGAATCTGCGGCTGCGGCAGATAAACCAGACCGCAACTACAAAAGAAAGCCATTGAAATAAACGCAAAACTAAAGCCGCGCAATTTATTTTTAAGCACACATATCGGAGGTAGCTCGAACCAAGCCCAGGGAAGCCGAAACGAGGGAAGAAATCACTTTGCTAATACAAAACAATTGTGTGCAATCTTGCAGATACATCTTGAGGGGGAGAGCCAGAGGAGTGGAAGAATGCAGTGCATACTGAGGCAGCTGCGTCTTACTTTCCTCCAATTACAATATCGATATTTCTGCCGTCTTACCTTTTCCCCAGCACGATATTTATAAATGCCAAAGATGCTGCAGCAGTCATCAACCACAGTGGGATGCACAGGCACGGAGCAGCCCTAAATGCCGGTTTCCGCCTTGGCTCTGGACTCGCCAGGCTCGCTCCACTGTGCGCGCAGGCTCCCACATAGGAGCACATCGGAGCATAGTTTGTCTCCGCTCCGCTATTGACATTTCCTCAAAAACTTTTCTCATCAATTCACGTCGCAGTGTGTGTGCCGGTACTTGTAAATACGACAACGTTTATTGTCATTGGAATTATTACAGCCATATGCGAGTGGCAGGCAATCCCAGACCCACACAGAGAGAAAAATAATATAACCATACTTTGCATCCCATTTGTTTCCATATTCTATTTACATTTCTTAAGATATGGACATTTCTCTAATGTCGAATGCGCAATTCCTACGCATTCAAACGAATAAAAAACATGTGCCAAGGCTTTATTTTATTTTGACAAATAGTTGAACGTAAAGCTTTTGATAAGCACTATAATTGGTGTCAAGATGTTTTTGGGGAAATATTTAATTTTCAAAATAATCACTAAAATCTAAGACTTTCGCACTCGATACAGGCAGAAGTCACTTTCCCGAAAACCAGTTCAAAACCTGATTTTAGTCAAACGTAAACGAAGATTTTGATGCAGTTAGTTTTAAAATGTCATGTATTGATATTCCCTAATAATGTATTTGGAATGACTTAGAAATATTAAATAGTTTTTTTTTTTTTTTTAATTCGACTTCGCTATCGCACGTGTAAATTCTACCCATCATGCTTCTTATATCGTTTTTATCCGTTTAAGTAATTTGACGTTCAAGAATCAAAAATAAAGTTTGCGTTCTATGTTTCCATTTCCTATTTGCATTTCTTGTACTAAAAACATTTCTATTATATTCAAATTATTTCTTTATTTTTAAAATTATTCAAGAACTTAAAAGAGCTTTTTCAAAAAAAAGAAAACATCTTAAATGAGTATTCTTTTCTTACGTTGATTACATTAAAAACTATACATTTCACATGAGCAAATAAAAATTAAAAACAATTTTCTTAGCTGTGGTTGACCTTTTCAAGAATTACCCATATCCAAGAAAGTAATCACTTCTTTTTTAAGAAATTAACATACATTAACTTGTTATATGTTTCTCACATATTCAAGGAATGTTTGGGACTTAATAAAAATACCAGCTTTGTGCCCAGTATTGAAGTTTTTTTTCTGTGCAGCCCAGGCTCATCCCCAACCCGCGCGCGTCCACCATCGGATCCCTGTCCCAACGAAGGTAGACATCACAATGGTTGCCAGGGGAAAACCTGTTCCTTGCCTTGGCTTTTCTTTGCCCGCAACATGGTGGGTGGCAGGTGGTGAGCGGTGGGAGGGGTGGGTTGTCTTTCGTATTTTTTTGGCGTATGCGAAAATTTAACGAATCATGAAATACGATAATTGAACCATGCACAAGAGTTCGTCGTTGCCGTTGTCGTTGTCGGTGGAATCTTCAGCTTCAGCTCCAGCTCCATCTTCGTCAGCTCCATTGTTTGCCTGTGTGTGTTCTGCGCGTGTGTGTGGCATAATAAAATTTTATTGTAGCCAAAAGTTGGCTACCACTTTTTCCATTGAGGCCGTAGTTTTCCCGTCTCTCCCCCGAGTGATTGTTTGCGGTATGCTTTGCCTTTGGGCGGCCACCCGCTGGCAAGGCGAGATGAGCGGGGAAAGAATTGGGTGCGGGAAAGGCGGACTAAACGCCCACATAGTTGGAAATTAGCGTGACGCGTGGGCGGGCACTTCTGCCACACGCGCAACAATGTCGCATCGTCATCATGGCGGTTCTTTGATTTCGTTTGCCAGTTACTTTAGTCGGCAATTTTATGGCATACTTTCAGGCTGCGGTTGGAATTGTCGTGGATCAGCTTCAAACCTTTTGGCACGGTTGAAATCCGCCAAAAAGAAATGAATTGAACTTTGGAGTAGTCAAGGTATATTTATTCAATATGGTACACTTGTTTTCAAAGTCTTGCACTGTGCTTACGTGGGATCAAGTTTGCCTTAAAGGTATTTCAAGTGTTCGGGGTAGTTATACTTTTTACACCCTTGCCGGGAATTCTTTAGAAGAATTTAGAAGAATATAAAAGAATTATTCAGAAGTTTTCAACGCAGGGAAAAAAATGTTGCCGACTCTATAAATAGTGAATTATGTACTAAATAATGCAACATTTTCATTTCCGCCACTTAAACTGCATAGTTCTTGAAAAATGCACCTACTGATGTAGTTTTTTTCTAAAAAAAAATGTAAAGTTTTTTAATGAATGATATTATTAAAGGCATTACAAAAAGTTTAATTATGCAAGCAAAAGAGTATTGATATTAGTTATTTTATTACTTGTAACATTTTAAACCACAGTTTTTTAATTTAATTAATTTTTTCATTGATTTTTAGTTTTGGCTAAAACAGTAAATTAAGTAATTCAGAAAAGAATTCAAAATTTATATCATTAGAATGAATGATAAATGACTTGATTTCTTTTTTTTTACCAAATTAAGTGCGTTTCTAATTTTTATTTTTGAAATATAGATTCTAGTACATGCTAAAGCGTTGTTATTTTAGGAAATATTTTTCTGAAATCAAAGACATAATACATTGTTTTAAATAAGAAATAATAGATTCACGAACAATTTATAATTAGCTCGAACGCCAGCATGTTGGTTGCATATTTTATTTTTTCCAAAACTGAATATATGTATATAAATGACGTAAACAAAAGAAAAATTAAAAGAAAAATATTAGAAAAATGGGCATAGCTTCGTTATTTTCCAAGAAATTTACACGTTTTAAATAGTGTTTTTAACTTGCTCTACTTCGGATGACTATATGGCATAGACAATTTATATTAGTATGTTACTCGAAGTTACCTTCCTTGCATGTTGAAGGTAAAATAAAGTGACAAATATAATCTTTACATACACATTTATTTCTTGAACTAAAAGTACACAGAAACTATTTAATTTTTAAAGAAATAATTAATTTTCTCAAGTCCTTGAATAAATATACTATGCCGGCTTTTAAATCAACTCTACGGCTGGGCAAGTTGCCAGTTAAATATGGGACTTTCCATATCAACTCGGCCACCCCTGTTTTTTTTTCGCTCTGAAAAAAAAATGCATACCCACATTTTAAAGTGCTCCATGTCCATATAGTGACCGTTAAATATTTTTTCGTTACCATCAATACTTTTCGAGATAATCGCTGTTGGACAAAAAACTTTAAAAAATCATAGCATTGAAATGGTGCATGCAATTTGAAAGACAAAAAATACGGTTATCCTTTTTTCGAACATATTTTGCATAAAAAAATACTAGACTAATCTTGGTTTAATATTAAGCGGGTTTTTAATTAAAAAAAACGGTTTTTTATTTTTTTTTGTCTAAGGGCCAGTCGATATTCGCTCAAATTTGTTTCTGCCAGGTAGAGGAGGTTCAGATACATAAGAAACAAAAAATCTTAGAATGGTAAAATTGTGTTTGCTAGGAAAAATTAATTTATTTTCATTGTTTATCCATTAATTACTTTTGGAAAGGGGTATATTGGTTTTATAATCAGACTCAAAATTTAACACTGAATATTATTTATTATTATTTTTTGATGTTTAGATGCAAG
>VNJW01002152.1:0-37606 GCA_008042615.1 Drosophila auraria | reverse complement strand
GTCTGTCCGTCTGTCGGTTTCTACGCGAACTAGTCTCTCAGTTTTTGAGCTATCGGGCTGAAATTTCAGCATAGTCTTATTTCATTGGCACGCAGTATATATGTCGGAACGGCCGAAATCGGACCACTATATCTTATAGCTGCCATAGAAATGATGGGGAAATTAATGTAAAAAAAATTTTAACTTCTCTGTTTTTCAACGAATTTCTATAAATTTCGAGATATAGTCGTTTTTTATAGTTTTAGAATTACGGTTTTAATTTCATTAAGATCGGACAACTATATCATATAGCTGCCATAGAAGGGATCGGTCGATTTATATGAAAATGTAAAACTCTACATGTAAAATGTAAAATTTACAAAATTTACATAATTTGACATTTTTCTTTTAACATTACCAAAATGGATCGAATTTCAATGATCCAATTGCAGACTGCAAGGGTATACAAACTTCGGTTTACCGAAGATAGCTTTCTTTCTCGTTTTTTTTTCAATTATGATTGCTTAGCTTATTAATTTTTGTATAACTCTCATGAGAAAGACCCGTTGGTTTCTATTCCTTCCACTGTGCCCAAAATTCGCATTAGCCTAATAGCCAATACCCATTTCAAGCTCGAACCTAGGGCCCAACCCAGACCAGAACTAGAGGAACCATTAGTAACCGCACACTAATTTGTTGTCATAAATTTTATGGATCTACTGTAACATTGCCTTTATATGGCGCACGATATCCCTTTTATTCGTGCGATATTCGGGCCAATTGGATCTAAATACGCAGAGGAATAGATGGCATAAAATATGTTGATGAATGCGTTCCTGCTTGACTCTATTATGGTTACAAATCTCAGCCAGACCATGTGATAGATCGCAGAGTTATTAAACATTTCTTTGTTTGGGTTATTGGTAAACAACGCAGTCTATAAGGCCTTCTTTTGGTTTGGTTCAGTTTATCGAAATCATTTGTTGGCTTTAGATAACATAGACTTAAAGAACGTTGGTATTTTGGTTTTTGGGAAAACCGAAAAATAATGATAGTAATGAAAAATGGAGTTTTTATAAAAAAGAATCCGTTTATCAATGAATTTGGCAGGTGTTCCATTGAAAGGTATTTTTCGATGGAGCGCATTTTCAGACTGCTATATTTACCGTGACTAATAAATTTCACACATGTAAGCATATCACATTGAAAGGAAACGCTTTAGTCTATTATTTCGTATAATTATAAACTATCTAATGTATACACTCATATGGATTACTTATCTGATATGGGTTCCGATTGTAAACAATATAAATATGCAGTTGAACTGGCGTTCATTGGGGTAAGTTACCGTTTAGGCCAACCAAGACTTCAAGACAAGAAAATTGTTAGGAAAATCCATAAAGTAAGTCAGTTTATTTTAGTATTATAAATTTTTTTTCCAATCTTAAATCTCACAGAAGTTTCCAGCACTTGGAAACGTATGCACATACGCCAATAATGATGGATTATCTGCTGCACTTACTTTCCCACTTCATCAGGCACGAACTCCCGGCAACTCCAAAAATATATTGTAGGATTGCCGGAGCGCAGCTCTCAAGTATTTGCGGCACGTTCCCATTGATTGCGTTTGAGAGCTGCCAGCGAGCCGGATACGAGTATATATGGCGCCATGCACTGTAACTCACACGACCATAAAGGCATTCAGATACTCCCACTTCCATTCCGACTTCTCCGGAGAAATGTTCGTTAATCCATTAAGTTTGAAATATGTTTTTGCGGGTGGCCAGTGGGCCAAGGAGTCCTGTAATCCTGCAACACCCGCTCACATTTAGATAAATGCCCTGCGCTTGGCTAACATCGATGTGTCAAGTCCGGGTTCAAGTTCCTCGAGAGCTGCCAACACAAATCAAATGCAAAGGACTCGCTTTCACCTTTGCCATATTTTAAGCGCACACTTTTCTACTGCAAAGGAACCTTAGCCGTAGAGTACAAGGGTATTAACTTAGTGCCAACCCAGAGTGTGTGTTACAGGCAGAAGAACTCCGGAAAGTATATATTATTGATTTGATTTCACGTCTGTCTGCCCGTATGAAAAAACAGATCATATACAGATCTTATACAGACAGGCAGCAGCGTCCTATACACTGTGCATAGGAAAAAATTTCGGGCAGCGCTGTCGGTACATGTACACTGTAAGAGCTGTCGTAGCGTTCACAAATAAGACCATAATTAGACATCAATAAGCCATGTCAACGTCTCTCTTAACTTAACCCACAATGCTTTGGGTACCGGAAATCTTACAGTCGATAAACTGTAGCTTCCGTACTGTTTTATTTGATTTAACGATTAACATTAAAAATTTTAACATTTAATATCCATTATGATTCTAAAAACCTTATTTTAGGGTCATTTGCCATTTTTTTTATATATTTACAATTCTATTTGATAAATTGCTAGAACTAAAATTCACCCGTGTAATCCCCGAAAATAGCTGGTGGATCAGTCCCTAAAATTATGCAATTGTTTTGGCCACGAGCACCCACAGAAACCCTTGAACTCAAACACAATGATACGACAAGAGGAATTGCGATGCCGGCGTCACTTTGATGGCGCTCCACAGTGGGACATTTCATTTGCAGCCGTTAGGGGCAAAATAAACTGAAACTGAATGGCACGGAAAAATGAAATAGAAATGGGGCACTAGCATTTCAAAGCAACTCCTAAATGCGCGTCCTTGCCACAAAACGAGCCAGTTTGAATGCCGCCACGCCACAAAAATTCGTTCACTGTTGTTTATAGCGTGTTTTCACTTTTAATATTTTCCGCCAACGGAATGGGATTATACCAAATTTCGGAATGCCTGCACTGAAAAGTTTGTCGTAAAGGACCTATCTAGTTTTTAATTGCACCATTAATTGCTGACATTAATTGTGGTTTTTAAAGAAGTATTTAAAGATATTATAATATTTTCGTGACCCAACTAATTCGTTGTTTAGTTATTTATTTTAAACTGACCACACGTATGTATGTAGTCGTGCAAGAATAATAAAGTTAGTTCAATTGTTAAGGGGATTCAAGGAACGCAGGACCTCGCTTAACAAGCTTCTAGCTTTTCTTGATATAGCGCCAAACGTTTTTAGTTGAGAATTAACATAGCTTACCGTCTATAACGACTGGAGCCATGATTATCAACATGTTCCGCCATAAGTCAGTCTTGATGCGGAGCCGTCAACGAGACGTGACAAATGCCAGCATCTTTAACGCTCCCATTACGCAATACTAAATGTTTTGATGTGCTCGCCGACATCTGTGCCCCACCGTGCCACCGTGAGCACCAGCCACCCACTGCGCACCGGATGGGCTCGGCTCCGGGCTCGCGTCCATTCAAGGACATGGCTGGGCCCCGCTCTCGAACGGCATCCGGGTGCTTGAGAGCTCGGGCGTTCGGAGCAGCTCCTCGACGCCGCTCTACCATTTGTACGTGGCCCTGGCATTGGCAGTGTGCTCCACATCCTTTGCCTCTCTGCTGGCGACCCGCTGGCCCCAGCTCCCGACTCCCGATCCGCTTGCTTTTTCTAGCTTTTCCCTTTGTCAGCACTTGGCACCCACTTGTGCTGTATTTTGTTTTAGACTGCAGCACTCACACATCAAACATCACACAGCACACAGGGAGAAATAAATAACAACAGAATAGGGGAATTTGACTTTGAGTGTTCTAGGCAGTTTGCAATTTAACCCAAACGTTCCTATGTATTAGTATACCAACCTTACACATCTGTCTGGGCAAGAATATTATTATTATTATATGTATTCTCTGAAAAATACAATTGTTCTCTTTTATCGTGAAAATTTTCTTAGTGCATCCACCCAAGCCGAGTTGACGTGTGTCTCCCGTCTGACTGGAATGCATTTTTATTTCCGTTGTTTCCTTTTTCGTTGCGGCTTTATTTGTTGGCCTCGGTGTGCTGGAATTGTCATGTAAATGGGTTAAGTTCTGACATTAAAATGTTCTCGCTGAGATTTTTCAGTTTCGCTCTTGCTTTGACGTTTGGCCAAAATGATTCCTATTTTCCGACGCCCTGCATTCGCCTACGTCCTCATTGCCCTTTAGTCCTCGGTCATCCGGGTTCTTTATTAAAGCCAAAGCCCGAGCAATGCCTGCAATTTGTGGAAACGGGCATAAAGAGATTTGCAGTATTTGTTAATAATTGCATTTTGGGTTTCGGCCTGCTTCGGTCAGGCCTTTGAGCATGGCATTCAAATTTATTAAAACTTCCAGCCAGACAGCAGCAACGAGATTACCACAAAATATAAGATTTAATAAAATGCATCTATCTCAGATCGCTTGCAGCGAATTTAATTTCATAAATTCAGTGGTTGTAATAACGCAATAGAAATATATTTAGGTAGTAATAAATGCATTTATTCGTAAATTGTGTTCATAAAGTATTATTTGATACGAACATTAGCTATTATTATTTAATACGAACATTAATTACTCATGACAATGCTCTATCGGCTGAGCGACCACTATTTGTGGCATTAACTAACAACTTAAACTTTTTTGATATAAATTTTGAATAACAAAGGGAAGGTATTTAAAAAAAAAAAGGGCGTGGTCCCGCCGTTTTAAAAGAATTTTATTTGTTTTTTTTAGGGTAAATATAAATTTTGTTGTTGTTTTTCTTTTTTCATATTCTTAGTAGTCTAAATAAGACAATGTGTAAAAATGGGCATTTTCCTATCTTTTTATACCCTTGCAGAGGGTATTATAAGTTTGCCATGATATTTGCAACGCAGTGAAGGAGGCATTTCTGACCCCATAAAGTGTATATATTCTTGATCAGCATCACCAGCCGAGTCGATCTAGCCTTGTCCGTCTGTCTGTTCGTCTGTCGGTTTCTACGCAAACTAGTCTCTCAGTTTTGAGCTATTAGGCTGAAATTTTCAGCATAGTCTTATTTATTTAGCACGCAGTCGTAACGGCCGAAATCGGACAACTATATCCTATAGCTGCCATAGGAATGATGTCGAAATTAATGTAAAAAAAATGTTAACTTCTTTGTTTTTCAACGTATATCAATCAATTTCAAGATATAGCAGTTTTTTACTGTTATAGAATTACGGTTTAAATTTTATTAAGATCAGACAACTATATCATATAGCTGTCATAAATGAAAATGTAAAATTCTACATGTAAAATGTAAAGTTCTACATGTAAAATGTAAAATTCTATATGTAAGATGTAAAATGTAACCAAAATGAATCGTTTTTCAATAATCCAATTGCAGGCTGGGTATACAAGGGTATACAAATTTCGGTTTACCGAAGATAGCTTTCTTTCTCGTTTGCAGTTTGGATCTTTTGCACCATGCGGACTTACACAGTTTGTTCCGTGTTTTGGCAGCCTCTTTCACAAAGTAACTAACTAAAAGAACCGTGGTGTCTATAATATGATCTGAGTGTACAAAGATTAAGTAATCCGTCGTTAAAAAATGTTATATCCGTAGTATTTTTCTCATCTTTTGTGTTTTATATGTCAAATAAATGTTAGGTTAGCATCTTTAAAAGTTAAATTTTAGAGAAAGTGCGCAAAAGTGCACTCTTATACTTACAGAATATATTAAAAACTGAATACTTTACAACATATAAACAATTTTAGAGGTGGAATGAGCTGCGTTCCCTTTATAGCTCTGTTTTAAAATTATAGTACACTACAAAGATTAGATCTTACACAATATTATGGAGACACCACAGTCTATTTCTGCAGTTCAAGCACACAACCACATATTTCAACCTATTATTTTAACCTATTATGCTTTTGACACTTTAAACTTGCAATATAAGCAATCGATTGAAAAGCGCTCGTTTCTGGCTGAGGTATCAGGTGATTTAACAGCGGATAAGTTAACAGTGATGCGCTCTGTTAAAAATACTTCTCATTAAAGTTTAATGTTTTTTAAATACATCCTGGTTTAAAAAAAGTTATTTTAACGACTTAAAAAAATGGGTTTTGGCCAGATAAAGTGGTCGTTCAGACCACAGTGCAATGGTTGTCAATGAAATAAAACAAAGTAAATAAATAAAAATATTATGGGAAATATAAAAAGGAAAACCAAAGAAAATAAGACTTTTAAATATTTAAGTAATGTCTTAATTGTTCAGCACTTCACAAGTGGACATGAGAAGCACTTATAATAAAATATCTGAATCCTATTATTTTACTGCCACACTTATTCCTTTGAATTGCAATTAAAGTTAAGACCTTCTTGACACTGACATCATCCCATAAAACCTTTACGATACTGACACTTACGATGGAATTACAGATACTGAATTTAATTGAACTATCGTTTATATGTACATCCAGTTAGATAATGGTGGCAGATGTCATAAATTGAGTTGTTTAGTTGGAATTTAGCAATGTTCTCGATATCGAAACGTATCTTATCTGTAAAGCCGTTATTACCTTCAATATATTACCCATTATATAAGATTTGTGTTATCTGATCTTTTGGGATTGCCTTGCTAATTATCAATGTTTATTCAAAATGGATTATCCAAGTGATGTCTGGAATGACCTTTATTTAGTTCCCAACATTCGAAGGATTAAATTCAGTCTTTAAATTCAATTTTAGAAGTTATCTAATATCTACATAAATTGTGAACCAACAATTAAAGGGCGTTCCCAAAGATTATCTCTTAAATAGTATGAAAATGCCCAACTACCGACATTGCGAAATGGGCTCTGTAACCTGGTGGTGCAATTTAATTGCATGCAGATTGAAGTGAATTCAAAACAGACCTGAAAACAAAGCCAAATTAAAACTAAACTGAAGAACAAAACGGCGCCCAACTTTGTTGAAATCGTGCAAAGCGCAGCACATTTCGAATTGGCCATTGAACTTTCATATCAAAACGGCGGCAGCAGCGGCGAAAATGGTTTTTAAAATGCTTAAACACGCGAGACCCAACAGCCGCGCCCCATCATAATTGGAAAAGTCTGTAAGAATCGCAAGAGCCACACACATGAATGGCTGTACACCCACATACATGCACATTTAGTATGTACTTTCCCATGTGGGGCTAGGGGGAAACAACTTCCGCTAGCAGCTGATAGGCCCTTTCCCGGCTGCCCACTGCTCTTCCCCGGGCAGTTGTTAACAACTTGGCGCGAGTCACAGAAGGAAAGTGGAAAGTGCAGTCGCCGTGGTTAGGAGGTCGGGGTTTGAATCACAAGTGATTAGCCGCCGTGTATGGAGCCCATCGGAAATGCGGTCAATTAATATCGTGTATACATCAAGAATAAAATTTTGTTTAAATCTATATTGCGATTACCCCACTTATAACTTAAAAGGATATATACATATATATATATACATATAGGTATATGAAGGCAGGCAAAAGCTGTCATACTCTTAACTATGTATGCACCTGCACTTTCTGTGCTGCTGTGGATTTCTTTCGGGTTTTTTGAGGTCTTTGGTATTTGAATTTCATTCGTTATTTTAATCTACTCCATGCTTGCTCTGTGAACCCCGCTCGGGGTACAGTCGAGTAGGCTCGACTGTGATATGTGACCCGATGCCAAACAAATTTTGCGTAAATAATAAAAAGGAAAAAATTCAATGCTATCATGCTATCCCCTAGCTCTTAAAATATGTGGCTCTAGCTCTTAAAATCTCTGAGATCTGTTGACGGACAGACGACATGTCTAAATCGACTTGGTTGGTTATGCTTATAAAGAATTTACATGTATACTTAATGGGATCGGAGATGCATCCTTCTGCCTGTTACATACATTCTCGGTTTGCACGAAGTTAAAATACCTTTTTACCCAATGGGTACCGGGTGTTATAATGAGGATGAGTTTTTGTTGCTCTTTTTTAAACGACAACACTATTTTTTTAAATTTAAAAATTTGATTACAATTTTCTAAAAATCCATGCATTAACAAATATATTTACAAGTACTCAGGAATGGTTTATAAATAAGCTCCTTATCTGAACTTTATTCACAAGCAATCAAAAGTGCAAGGGTCTTGTAAAGGCCAATTATTGCATTACTGGCTTAAATAAAAACAATAAATGGGATATTGATATCTTATTACTGTATTTCCAGTTCATTTGGCAGATAGCTTGAAAGAAGTGCGAGGTTATTTTATATGTAAAAGAATCTAATAAAGCAACATTTATTATAGGGATTTTATTTTTATGTAACATTGTTTCTAATACACTTATACAAACTCTCGTCGATGGTATGAATTTTTTTGAGGGTGCTTCTGTTGTTTGATACAGCAACATGGAGAAACATTTAGTATTTAATTTGAAACAAAATTCGGCACAAGAAGATAGCGATATCAGTTACCAGTAAATGTGAATGACATCAAAAATTCGCAACCAGTTTGTCCCAAGAAGTGAGTGAGTGAAGATGTCTGCAGAAAGTAGAGCTTCAACTGTTATAGATTGATTGGATATAAGCTGAGGATATTTTTAGTATGAATAAATATCCAATGAATGTGATAATATAAAAAAATTACTTGTCAAAAAAGTCTTTCACTAGCATTAATAAATTTATATTTTTGTAATCCCATTCAATAAATTGATTTAATATTTGAGAAAAGCTAATACCATTTCTAATTTGTTTCTTACTTTTCATTTTAGGTTTCCAACGCTACGAATAGCTCTGTGAAATGTAAGTTCGAGTCCACTATCAACGAATAAAATGAGAGAAACATTCATAAAGCTGATATCGAAGTCCATTTCCACATATGTGTATACACTTGAGAATTTTACGCATATGGATGCATAGAGGCAGCAAGTACGATAAAAACATAATTACAAACATATTTATATACAATTTCAGAGCTCGTTGCGTAGCAGGTCGTACGCCCCATTGTCGTCCGTCCCGCCCTTGCCCGCTCTCCGCCTCCGTCCCGCCCTTTCCGGTCCGCTTTGCGTAGAAGCAAATCAGAAATCGAGGGAGAATCAGAAGCGGAGAGAAATGAATAAGTCAAAACCGCAAAATCAGTGAAAACGCTCGGAAAGCACATAGCGAGTGCCGAGCGGGGTTCACGGAGGAAGCATGGAGTAGATTAAAATAACGAATGAAATTCAAATACCAAAGACCTCAAAAAACCCGAAAGAAATCCACAGCAGCACAGAAATTGCAGGTGCAACAGCAACACAGCAGCAGAAAAAGCAACTCTGGACATCGTCGCATCCTGCTACCAGGATGAAGGGCAACTACATCAATCACGGCTCGCATAGCGCATCCGTCAGCGGAGGCAGTGGGAGCGGCGGGAGCAAAATGTCGCTGGGCAAGTCGATCAAAATGTACCTGACCATTTTCATAGCCACCACCTGCATTTACATGGTGCTCTACCAGTACCACATATCCCGCGAGCCCTTTGCCGCCGGAGAGGCTGTCAAGGTTAGTGTTCAACAACCCAATGATGCCCCAAAAAGGGATTAACCCTTTGCCTTAAATTATTAGTTTCATAAACTTTTCGTTCTTGGTTGA
Organism: Drosophila auraria; assembly: GCA_008042615.1. Lineage (NCBI taxonomy): Eukaryota > Metazoa > Arthropoda > Insecta > Diptera > Drosophilidae > Drosophila > Drosophila auraria. The sequence goes on along the minus strand of VNJW01002152.1, from coordinate 28,105 downwards.
TTTATTTATTTTATTTTATCCCAATGAAACAATATACAATATTTTATACATAGATTAGATCGCTGGTCACAAGTGATACAAGGAGCAATGATCTTACATACTTAACTATAAATAAGTTTTCCAAGTTTAAGGCTACAATTAGTTTGTGCCTTTTAGGTGGTGAAGTAATTTCTGTTTGAAGCTATATGCGTTCCTAATGGTATTTAGTAAAGTTATTCACCCTTTCATGCCCACTGTTGCGTATATGCAGCATTGACTTTGCATTTCAATTTCGGTTACGATTCAAAATTTTTGTGGACTCTTTTTTATGGGGTACTTAGCTTATTATTGTTCTTTCAAGGACATACCACAGGACTCAGAGTATCGAGAATCGGAGTTAACTTTACATGGGGCTCCTGTTATTTATTTATGGCATTAAATATTTGTAAAAAAAGTTAAATACTAAACTTAGGAATAAGATAAGATAGATATTTTCTAAGATCAATGTACGATAAATCTACACAAATTCTTAGCTTCGGAAATTTCCATATATGGAATATACTATTCATTTAACTCCACATCATTTTTATCGGAATTGCACACGGATTTCCCCCCTTTCCTGTGATAAGAAACGGATTGTATTTGTTTATCCACCACTTTGAGTTCTTCAACCAGTTCGTGACCGTCCAATTAGACAGAGTTTCTTAATTAATTAAATGAGCAATCGATAACTAAAATGACGCCACTCTTCCCATCTCTGTACTTGCACATTACATCAACATTTTGCACCAATTCCCGCCCATTATATCAGTGTCACGGTAATCGGGTTCATTAAAATAAATAAATAAATACTTACTTATCAGAAGCCGCCAGGAATTTGAATGGAATTTTTATAAGGTCTTTCACCCTTTAAAGACATATCATTGTATCTTCATTTTTTAATTATTGAATACTGTTGAATTTAGGTTCCTAAATGCCAATGGTAAAGGTTTATGAAAGTCATTTTTGATAATAGACTGGGTTTTTACAGAAACGTAGATAGCAAAAAATGTTGTCAGGTACCTAAATTAAAATTGGGGAATCGTGGGAAACCGGACACCGGTAACCTAAAAATAGGTCGTAACTCAAATTTGGTTTATTTAAAATGGCAAGAACATGTGAACTTTCAACAGATACCGATAACACAGATCTGTGTATTTGGAGAACCCATAAAAAGAAGCAGGAAACTATAAATGTTCTGGAGTACATTTTAAGTACATTTTTTATTATTCGTTGTCATCTTTTTTTGCACTGCGAAATAGATAGCAATACTACCCACTGAAAGCACGAACTAAGACGATAGTTGGGTGTTTAACGCTGAGTCGTTGATCTGAGTTAAACGTGCTAAGCGTAACTTAACAAGTTCCGATAGAATAATTTGAATCTGTGCTTTTGTGTCTCAGTTTTTATAAGAATACCATCCTGCCTGACTGAACATTTCTATAACCTTAGATTTTGTACTACATATTGTAATGTTTTCTGTGTGTTCTTGTTCTATTTCCCTTAACTTCATTTTTAATCCAATCATTGCCAACTAAACCCGACCGACTATAGCACCAAGAGAAATCATCGTCATATATCGCCTCATATTTGTGGTCACCCATTTCCCTGCTACTGGCCAATAGCTCCAACAACATTACCAATTCCCCACCAACAACCACAACAACATCAACTACAGCCTCAACAACAACAGCGGCCACAGTGGGCAGTGCGGGCGAAAAAGTGGGTGCATCCTCTTCCATTCAGACGGTTTCATTAGCTGCCACCAAGCCCACGCTCACGTCCTTCGGAACGGCGCAACTGAGATCAGGATCTGTGGGTGGCCATCGTAAGACTGCAACTACCAAACAGAGCATTACGCGAACAGCAACTAACAGCAACCTAACAGCAACGGCAACAACTACGGCCAAGACAAGCCCCAAACAATCCGCACAGACGGCCACGCCCGCCACGGCCGCCCACTCGGAACACGCTCACAAGACTCGAGCAACATTCATTGCCGCCTCCGAGCCCGTAAATATATTGACGTAATCGTAATCCTAGCCAAGCACATCCACATCCCCGACCACCTTCCATACACTGGGCAAAATAAAAATAGCAAGAATCACTGAAATTTAAAATAAATAATTGCCAATAAAAAGTCTTTAAACCTCGTCCCTATTAGAATCATATATATTTTTAAATAGAAGAAAAGTCAATAATGATATAAAATTTAATTTAAATATTATTGGTAGAAACTTCAAAGATTTAATTTGAATTTTACACAACTAAAAAATATTTAATATTTATTATCATACAAAAAAAAATACTCTTTATATCTCAAGCATTTCTGGAATAAATATAAAATCCTCGAATACTTACTCTACAAATATATTATAGCCTAGGGCATTATTATAGTAAGGATTCAATAAACTGTTGATTTTAAATAGCAATTTATCGGTCAGTGAGTTCAAGTTCACAACTACCACAACTAATCACACTTGTGCGTAACACCCTTATTTTTCCCGCATTTCCCGCATATTCTTTTTTAATCTTCGAAAGTGCATTTCGAGCTTATCTGCATATTATTTTCACTTGTCGTGTGCATGTCAGTACCAAGTGTTGTTTGTTGAATGTCGAATGCTTGTGTGAGCTGCTTGTCATTATTCGGAACCCAATGTCGCACTTGTTGCCCGCCTCAATACTTCATTAGTTTAATACTCCATGCTCATTGCGAACCTGCTGGCTTATCGTTATCGCTTTTCTTACTCGGTTTTTCCATTTTCCTAATTGCCATTGGCGTCGCGTCTCGCTGCATGGCCCAAGTGCGTTGCATGCCAGTCACTAACTATTGCGCCGCACACTAAGAGGCGGAAAGTGGCAGCTATTATTGGGAGTTATTATTATTTGATTGTCTTATTATTAATTTTAGGCGGTGATTTTACTACTTTTAAATCCGATGTCACGTCCGGTTGAATATAAAAGTAATACACTTAACTACATATCAGATTTATACATACGAGTTTAGTTCTACTGCGTATATTTACTTTAAGAATCGGTTGTCTTGTATTGTATATTTTATTTGAATTTGCATAGAAAGTAAGTAGTCTTAAATATATTTATGGCCAAGTGACAGGCTTGGATCTCCCCTGTACTCACCTCACATGAAAAGTCGAGTTCTTTCGAATAGTTTTTATTTTCGATATTTACATATGTTAAATACATTTGTCATTATTTGCTGAATCTGCGGACTCATTGTAGTTTGCAGTCATTTAGGCTGAAAAAACTGCAGTTCAAGTAATTACAAAGATCCATAACTCTCCTATTCGGACAAACACATAATGAAGTGCATATTTTGCAATTATTATTATAACTAACCAGAATCTAGACCAAAGCAAACTGATAAATGTGTTCTACATTTGCCAGACCAACTTCGCCACTCGTACATTAATTATGGTCGCATTAAACTCCTAAAAGGAAATATATTTCGAGCGGCGAAGGGACGCCGCACTGTACAAATTGCGCTGTTTGTCTAACCAACTTTTGTTGGCCACCATGTGCAAATTGGTTGCCGGCTATCCGTATCACGATTTCTGGGTTAATCACATGCATTATATTAACCAACAGGGCTCAAACTGGGGGCGTGCCGCCACTGCAAACAAAAAGAGACTCATTTGGGATTTGCATGAGCCTAATTTGAAAATTGCTCAACTGCACACTCGCACAGAACGCAAGAGCCGAAACCGCATTCAGCGGCAACTAAAATATATAGGAAAATTACTAGCATTGAAAGCGGCGACCGCAGACTGGGTGGCTGTGATCTAGATTCCAGATTCATGCAAAACACAAAATGCCAGCCAATTGAAAAGATTCACGCGCATCTGTTGGTCTCTGTCATTTAGTAGTTGCAGCTACTACTACTAGTAGGGGTTCTAATGCCCTGCACTTCTCAATGTCAGAGGTCCCCATCGGCAATTGGATAATGCTGAAGATGCAACCCTGAGTTTTGACTTGTATTCCCATTTACATATTTTTCAAAATTTGATTTCAAGAGAAGTTTTGTCAAAACCTATATTATTCATCTGGATAATAATCTAAGGGTTATGATTTTCTGTAACTAATTAGACAAAAGGGTTTAATTACATAAATCTCGTAAAATTGTATTTGGTGTCACTTTTCAGTCTCAATAGATTCGTTGTGCAGGCATCTGAGAAATATTTAACGATTTTTCATCAACATCTCATCATCAATTAAATATTTATTAATATTATTTCTGTGAAGCGGTAACTGTAACTGCAGAAGGAGTCTAGCATGCCTCTCATCTATCTTTCCTTACTTAAATATCCGAGTATGTTTTGCGGAATTAATTTGAATGCTGGGTTTATTTTTCTCCGCCTTGCATGTGGTGGGTGTGGGCTGTGGGTGTGTGTATGTGTGTCAACAATGGACAATTTGCTAAGTGAGTGCGCCAGTTTATTTATTTTCAACGTCAGTCGTTCAATGGGCCACGCTTCACATGAACATGGCATATATCTGGAACGGGTGCTTAACACAAGTGTGTTGATGAGAGCACTAGAAAAAATTTGGTGCTTATTTGCCATGTATTTTAATAGAAGTGGAGTTTTTTTTATTTAAATTTCTTTATTTATCTTAACAATTATTCGGGACTGCATCAAAAATCACTATAAAATCGAAAATGCATGATATTTTTTGCTTACGAATTTTGTATTGCATAATTTTCCGCATCCTTGGCACCCCTGAACATTTTAAAATGTAGGGGGTTCGTAGGGAGTTATTATCAGAAAATGTAGGCTCAAGTGGTTTTTATCTAAAAGTCATTGAACACTTTTTTCCCTGAGTGCCTTCCACTAGCGAAACGCGACCCATATTTCCATTAAGCCAAAAGACTCTACCTAGGCAGACACCCCGACTTACGGCGATGGGAGGCGGATGTGGTCCGCTCGCCTAGTCAAGGCATTGGGTTGAAAATTAATTTGCATAATTGCTCATAAAAAGAAGCTCACGCCGCATTACGCACCACCCACTGGCACCTAACGAGCCACCCAGTCACCCAACCACTAAACCACTAAACCACACGCCCTCCCACTAACCAGCACAAGTGCAGGGCACTCGGCCCTGCCATGTGGTACAGCTAGATAGATATTCCAATGACACTCAACCGAAATCCACTCGTCCCGCAGCCGCCCCTGTACATAATCACGCCCACCTACCGGCGACCCGAGCAACTGGCGGAGCTGACCCGGCTGGGCTACACGCTGAAGCACGTGGTGAATCTTCTCTGGCTGGTCATCGAGGACGCCAACCGCACGAATCCGTTGGTGGCCCACACCCTGGACCGGATCGGAGTGCCCTACGAGTACATGGTGGGTAAGTATTGTCCGTTGCTCCGTGCCGTTCCGTTCCGTGTCATGTCCGGGACACATTCAAGTGATATTTACGAGTCGCTCCTCCTGCCACCTCCACAGCTCCCATGCCCGAGAAGTACAAGCAGACGAAGCGAGCGAAGCCACGCGGTGTCTCCAATAGGAATCGGGGCCTCGAGTATCTGCGCCACCACGCCAACGAGGGCGTGCTCTACTTCGCCGACGACGACAACACCTACGATATTAGCATATTCGAGCAGGTAGGATTGACTACATACACACACACATATTTGTTAAGAAAGGAGGCAAGGACAACCTGGTGACCGAAGCTGTAAAAGCAACAGGGAACAGCAGGTGTGCGAGTAGTTTGCAGCCACAACTTCTAGAGCATAAACTAAACTTTACACGAACTAAAAGGGTCAACGGGATCTCATTTTGTATCACTGATGGTAAAATTTCATTCGTTTTTAATTCCATAAAACACCAAGTAATACAGTTCCGTTTTCTGCACATTTTTCAGTAAATCAGATCTGCCCTAGGGTAATATATAGATCTTAAACGCATTTTAAACTTAGGGCCAATTTGTGACCTCACTGTCAAAGTACCTAACAGTTATCTGTAAATCACCGAATTTTACTGTAAGGCGCAAATAGACAGTTCCTTTTATTATCGAAAATTCTGAAAGATTCTGTAAATCTGTTCTCTTCTTTTTCGATTGCTTACGGAAATCAGATTTGTTTGCGGGCGGAAAAAATTGTACAGGGAGTCTGGGTCTTGGCTAAAGTTAGCTCTCACATTTACACGATAGAGAACCAGATTTCTACTACCCTGAGACTTTGTTCAACCATTTTAGGAGATAGTCATAACCCATATTACACGAGGTTCAAAATTTTAAATATATTAATACCCAGTTTACTAAACTTCATATATTAATGAATTATCCTTAATTAATTAATTAAAAGTTGTCTTCATGAATTTGTTAATTTTATATCCTTTAAGTATAGCTAAAACCGGCATATTGGTTGTTTATCTTTCGTTTGTTCAGATGCGCTACATCAGCAAGGTGGGCATGTGGCCAGTGGGGCTAGTGACCAAGACCGGAGTAAGCAGCCCGATAATCCAGGAGGGGAAATTGGTGGGCTACTATGACGGCTGGATTGGGGGGCGCAAGTATCCTGTGGATATGGCTGGATTTGCGGTCAGCGTCAAGTTCCTGAAGGAGCGTCCCAACGCCCAGATGCCCTTTAAGCCGGGGTACGAGGAAGACGGCTTCCTGCGCAGCCTGGCACCGCTGGACAACAAGGACATCGAGCTGCTGGCCGACGAATGCCGAGATGTGAGTGATGTTTGTTTTTTCTTAATTTGATTTTTATTACAATCATAATTTCCCAAAGTACATTACATTAACATTTAAGTGTAACCTTTATAAGTTTAAGAAACATATTAAATTGTTTAAATAATAGTTATCAGCTGGCTTATCCCCTTTTTTATGAGATTCTAATTTATAAAAATAAAATACAAGTGGATAACATAATAAAGATTATAATTGGGCGAATTCTTAGCATTTAACGTAAATTATGAGGGCCCCAGAAATCGCTGACTTGAACATTTTTTAAATGGTTTCCAAAAGTATGCTATTAAAGTTTACATCATAAAAGATTGAAATGATTTGAATTGTCGTTGCTTACCTTTGAACACATTATCAATTGATTTTACTTAGATATTCAACTCTTAGGCAGTCTCACCCCTGAATACATAAATAAATTTCAAATTTTCATCCGATCCCCTATCCCGCAGATTCTCACGTGGCACACGCAGACAAAAAAGAATGCTCCGGCGCAGGCGCTGAACAGGACGCGGTACAAGAACACCAACCTGGATCACATAGACAAGTGGCTGGTGCGCCCATAGGGATACTGTCCATAGTTAGCTGACGCTAGTTGGGCTTAGCCGGTTATGCGTTTTGGAGGCGAGGAGGACCAGAAGCCGCCCATTCCCATCTCGACCGTGGCCCGGACGGGTTGTACAGGTACAACCTGGGGCTGACGGAGTAACCAATCAGATTTGATCAGATCAGCAGTAGTCGGTGTACATTATTACCCTAATCATACGAGTAGTTAGGCTCTAAGCGCACAATCTTCTACGATAGTTACAATTACGCGCACCGTAGGCTTGTTTGACCCCATACACGTAATCGTGCCACACACACACCTAATCGTATCCTAAGGTATTGTATCATATCGCAACGTCCTCGACTAATTTGTACATAATCGCAAGGCTCTAAATTTGTTAGCGCTTAGGTTGAAACCGATTTCTTAGCCGCAAAAGCGAGCTCCAGCAACGAATTCGATAAGATGTTCCTAGACCAAAGGAAACTCCCTCCCGTTCTGAATTCTACATTCCCCTGGGAGCACTTCATCAGCCGCCAGGGCCAGGACCTGCCACTCGCCAGAGGTCAAGGCCTGAGTCACATCAACAATCAATTAGGGCAAGGTGTCAACGAGAACGAATTTCCCCGAATTCTCAACCGGCGCCAACGTTTGAATAATTCATGCCAACATATGGATGTGGCACAGATATGTGAGCCGGCGGGCACGGATGAGCCCCATCCCCGCTAGAAATCCAAATCGCGTGATGGACGGGAATTGCACGCCATCGAAAGCGAACAGGACGACAACGGGGGACACAGTTTAAACAATGTAATGGCTCCGGCTAATGGGACTGAATGCCTCAAAAGTTTGGCTAAGTCAATGTTATTGAAAGCCGTGCGATTTTCGTTGAACGAGAACTCCCCGTATGGCTAAGATCTAAGTATAATTTTCAAAACGGGTTTCCAAGGCCAACCCTTTTCATTTAGCCTAAGTACGCTAGGTTAGGTTAACGATTAAATTTATATTCAAGTTTTGAACTGCACTGAAGTCGCCTACATGTAAATAATAATCACCAAAAATATTGTAACCAAATTTTTACACGTCCCTCTAAAGCAAGGGAGGATCGCAGGGAGAGGAAGAAAGAGAAAACTATGACAAATGGTATTACGAAATTTATACAACTTATACAATTGAATACGGAATATGGAAGCATATGGAATAAGCCGCAAAGCAATTAGTTAGGTACTTACAAAATCTTACAAGATATATTTAAATAACAACGGAATCTGGAATGGATTCCTACAAAAATCAACTTAAACCCTTTCCAGAATAACTTGAAACGTTTCAATGAATACTAACGATACAGAAATACGTCTACAACTACTCTTATTCAAGTAAAATACAACATACAATGTTTGAACCTGACAGGACTTATAGCAAGGAACTTCAATCATTTTCTAGCAAACTACAAATAACTTTCAATAAATTGATAAACATTTCTTAACAATTTTCAATATTTAACACCCGAGTTGTTTTATTTTATTCCGCCCACAAAAGTAAGCTGTTTGGATTCGGAAAAGTTGTACAGGTGCATATATTTTGAACATACATAATCGGAATATTGACAGTGCGGTTGGAGTAATCGAAGCATGTTGGTGATCTACACAAAGTCTGATAGTGATCATATCGTCTAGTGGCTCCAGGCGGCAGCATCAATCCTGCAGTCGCTCTGCCCGTAAAGAGAGGCGTCAAATCCGGCAGATTTGTGAAGGTCGTGCAACTTTTCAGAAATCTGCCCTAGCTCGTGCGCATTAGATCATATACTTTGAATATTTTACGTGTATTTACCATCGCTGTTTCGGTTCGATGTCTTGATTTTCAAGCACTTGTATCTTTTTACAATACCAATACGGAGTTTCCATCGGTTGGACAGCAACAGTAGAATTCTTTTACGGGGGTGCGCACTAAAATAGGAACTTACTGGTGCATCATCTAGTAAGCTTACATTAAATTGCACTAGTCTGGTAAGTATTTAACTCTATGTAATGCATCCGCGTTTTGTTGAATTCCTATCTTTTCGCCCTAGTCAAGGCTCCGTTTTGGAGTTGTTTAATCGTTACTTTTAAGTCGGACCTTGTTATTTGGCCTTCTATATTTAAAAACATTAAGATAGTTAGGTAACTTTTAAGGGAGTTTGAGCAGAAATTATTCATCTGAGGTTAGGTGCCTTCGTTTTTTACTACTTGCAGTTGGAACTTACTTGTTTTCGATGAGAATATAAACTATCTATATCCATAAGATGTGATACAATTAGCAGTTAAGTTATTTGGTGCATTGGTCATTCGCCAAGAAAGTCGATTTATATCATTGACCAAGAGACAACATAACAAGCTTACACGCTTAAATAAGTCCATATGAAATCGGAACTAACTAAAAATCTAAGAAATTTTCAACACCAATTAAGAATTGCATGTCTATACATCGGAAACGTACCGAAAGAGAATTCAATTAAGAGCTAATCAATATCTAAATGATTAAAAAGAACTTCTCGCCCTGCAACAAATATTGAATTTTAGATTGTATTGCTTGAATCTTAAGTGATATTTAGGGATACTTAGGGTATCTTTCTAGTATATTATCTTAACTGAAGTTCGTTTTCTTAAATAAAAGTAAGCGCAAACTTTCTAGTCTGCAACAAAACAAGTTTTAACCTTTAATGCAAGTTCATTACTCAATCGAACTTATAAAAAATATAAAAAAGACAAGTTAAAGCGCAAAGAAATCAAGATAATTAATCCGTCTCACTCTAACCTCTTAATGATTTATCTTGGACTTGGATATACATCGGTCTAGCTTGAGCAAGGTCTAACAATGAGCTCCGCTTATCGATCCTGCACTCTACTGTGTGGTACTAAAAAGATAACTCAACATCGATGGCTGCACGTGAAAGCTTATAGTTGCCTCTTCCCACTTGGTACGAATCAGACGCTGCAACGGCGTGTTGAGCGTTGACTCCTCCTTGGCGACCACATCGTTACCACCGCTAGCGCCACTAGCAGCACCACCAACACCGCCGCTAGCGCCACCCACACCGCCGCCGGCAGCAGCACCTCCTCCGGAGCCAGCAGACAGCGCCGCCACCGTCTCCGCTTCCTTTCCGGACATCGAGGTACTCTCCGGCGTGATTGGTTGCCGCTCCAACATGACCAATGCCTGCTCGTTGTACGTGCGATTGTCGATGGTCATCAAGATCTGGTGACCCGAACAGCTGTAGTAGTTGACATCGAAGCGCGACTCCGCATGGTAGTTGCGCAGCAGGTCCGGGTTCTTGTTGAAGATCACACCGTAGTGACCCGTGCAGCTGGTTATCCAAATGGGATAGTTGGGCGTCTTCAGCCTGGAGCCAGGCTGGCGAGACTGATTCACCGCCGCCTGTTCATAGATAGACATCGACATGGAGGTATGTCACTAAATTTATAAATTTATTAATGTTTAATTAAAATTAATATAAATAAAAAATGATCAAACGAAGCCTATATTAATTATGAAAATGCAATGAGTATCTATCTTGTTTTGATTGATTAATCCACTTAATCCGACTTACACTGGCGGACTCAATGTCCCAGAGCAGAAGACCGATCATGCAGCGCTTCAGGACTCCGTACTGTGGAACTGCCTGAAAGCACAAAAGAAAACCCATTGCCGTCCATGGACCTTACTGACCAAGCATTCACCGCTTCTTTGCACCCACATAGCTACTTTCATCGCCCACATTGACGACTCCGTTGTGGATGTAGGGGGTGGCACGTCCCGTCAGCAGCAAGGTGACGATCATCAGAGAGCCCTCCTCGTGATTGCTCGATGTCAGGGGCGAGGACTTCGAGGAGTCCAGGTCGGTGCGAACTCTGCAAAGCATTTGAAAGTATTCACCGGCCAATGGTAAACGTTAATAATTTATAAAAATATTTCTTAAAATACGAAATGCCTTCGCAAACACAGACTCTTGGGGTTAATCTTACTTTCCCATGGATCGCGTGAGGACGGCACTGTATAGAAACAGCAGGGTGCCTGGGGTCTCCTCCTCTGTGAACTTTTAGGCAAATTAAATGCAAACTATTGAATCAAATAACTGAACAATTAAGAATTGAGTATTCTGGGTCTTACGTATTTGAAATTTCGCTTCAGAAAGTATTCCAGCTCTTCATTGGGAGAAAGGGTAAAAACATAAAGCTGTAATGAAAATGGTGGGATATTGAGTTTACAGTTATTCAAAATCGAATCCATTAATTTAAGCCGTTAAAGAATTTAATTGAGAATATTATTAATAAATAATTTATTATTTTACTTAAAGCTCAAAAGGAAATTTATTTTGATTTAGAATAGCTACTTTAAATAAATTATATTAAAATTATACTCCAAAACTCTTCTTCTTAAATTATAGGTAAAACTTAATGAGTCTCACTTAATGAATTGAATAATTAGTGTCTAATTCAATAAAACGCACTTTGATTACAGCTTCAAATCATTTATTATTCAAAAAATCGATCATTTGTATTATTTTTCCTGCATTTATATTAATTATTATATAATATTCTTAGTATAATCAATAATATTTGATATATTTAGTATAAGTTTCCTAATATGGGCATTTCCAGGATGGCGAACGGTCATTTGTAACAAAAAACAAGTGGGAAAGCTACAGTCGAGTGTGACCGACTGTAAGATACCCGGTACCCAAAGCATTGTGGGTGAATTAAGCAGCACATGAACATGGAAAAAAGAAAATTTTGACAAATTAAGACAACTAACTTAAGACACTAACTTATAATACCCTTGTACCCTATGGGTACCGGGTATAATAATATTTCTGAAATGTTTTTTTGCACTATCTATGCATTTTACCACTTACTAATAGTACTGCCATTTCGAAATTATTTTAACAGAACAATGCACCGCAAAAATATGTCTTGTTTGACTTCAGCTTAAAAATTGCGAAAGTCTGCGAAATAAGGCGAGCATTTTAAAAGAAAAACCCTTTAACCACAATAAAAAAAATGTAGCTTTCCATTAATATAACTTATTTTTAAATATAAATATTTTTTTATTTATTTTACAAGGTTTTAACATCGCGATAGACACAAGATTTCCAATGGTTTTTTAACTCAAATTTTCCTATGAATAACTTCATATTTTGTTTTAAAACAACTTATTCTATTCTTAATATATATAAATGAGAAGATCTGATAGATAAAGAGCAAACATTTCGTATGTTTTGCAAGCGAAATAATTAAATATTAAAATGCCTTCAACAGTAGTTAAAAGTTACCCAATTTTAGTTTTAAATTTTCAGGTCGATTTTCACATGGAAAATACGAAAAATGCATTGCATTATGAAAATTTTGATTTGTATTTGAAGTGTCTATCAATATACACATATAAATACGATGATAATGAACATTTTAGTTTTCGGGCCTGGTTGACCTGTTTTTGAAAATGCCCATATACATATTTGCATATGTTGAATAATGTTAAAACTAAAATATTTCACACAGTTTTGAAGCTGCAGTGTCAATAATTGAACCATTATGCAATGGCCTCACACTTACCTTCTCGGTCACGGAATCGTGGAAGTAGCAGGCGCTGTGGTCCACAAACACCTCGTCCTCCGACGGCAGCACCATGGTGACCTTGCCCTTGTCCGAGATGGTGCGCAGGATCTCTAGCAGCGCGCAGAAGAGAGCCTCGCGCTGCATCTCCGCGGTGGCCAGGAGCGGGCTAAAAAGGGAAACACACACACATGCTCACAAGATGACCCACATACACACTCGCACTCAGTTAGACCGGAACCGGAACTAGAACCGGAAGTCGAAACCGAAAGGAAAACGCACTCGGTTAGCGAAGCGGCGCGGGTGGTCTTCCGGGCGAAAAGAAGATACTTGAGAACGAATCCCTGGACGACTGACAGCAGGCCGCGGGTGGCGTTCCGGGGCGAACGGAGGCCGTAGGCCAGCTCCTCCTTCGGCGCTCCGAAGACAAAGGACGTCTGCAGCCACTCGGCCCGCATGGGGATGGCGGCGGTGCCGAACACCAGATTCCGCAGATCCTAAACGAGACCAAGAGCTGCGGGATCAGATCGCACGCGGCCACGGAGAACTAAGTTCTTCTAATTACCGTTGCCAAGTCGGCGGTTATGGGCGTACCGCCCTGCGTGATGAATTCTTTGTTCATATTTCTAATTAGGTACTGAGCTCCGTTTCCGCTAGGCACCTTTGCTCCACTCTGCGACTCGTCGTCGAATGATTTTTTGACGAGCACGGTTCCGCGCTTCAGTTCGAGCCTCAGCTGGGATCGGAGGAAGAGGAGGCGCCAGACAGCCGCCATTCCAGTCAGCCGGCTCGGAGGCATTTCACACTTCAGCATGGATTTTTAATTTCATATTTAGCCGTGGGCGCACGGGGCGTATGCGCAACTAAACAGAAGCCAGTCAGCTGGCACTCACGGACAGTGGACCGTTTAAACGAAAAAGTTCAATCCCTTGGAAAGTGCCACCTGGACAGTAAAGTCAAGAAAGTTTTAATGCAAAATATAACGACATCACGGTGTAAGAGTTGAATAAAAGGGAAATTGAAATAAAGTATAAAGTTGACTTAAATTGGGATATTTAACTCTTAATAAGTTTAGTTGTCAGGGCAATCGCAATAAGTAAAAGCTTTAGCCGAATTTTCAAAACATTTCCTTTTTTAACACCAAAACCATTATGAGAGAGAAGGAATTATCTAAGAATTCTGGAGTATAACTTCGATATGGGTCTTTAAGGGTGTTCTCGAATTCCTTAATTAATTCTTAGCTTTGACTTTTCCGAGGCCGGAAGCTCTGACATCAAAAGATATGAAGAAGGGACTTCAACTCATCACCCTTAACGAAGGCGTCTTATCATATCTTAACATATTGGTTTTGAAGCTACAACCATACTGAATTTTAAAGGACCCTCCCAGTTTCATCCCACTGTACCTAGGCCTCGGCTTTAGGCTGAGAGGGTCGTTCGCTGTCTGTCAGTCAGCGAAAGTAACTTTAAATGAAATTGAATTGAATTTAGTTCTGTGTGCGGCACACGAAACTCGATGTATGTGGCACAAGAAGTGAAAGTGTGACGGCGGGCTTGCGAGATGGTAGCTGGAACAGAGGATAGGGTAAGGAAGGCTTCGTCATAGGCTCATAGGTGGAGTGTATAGTCTGCTGGAATCTGGCATGTTGCAGCCTGTCAGGGCGCTCCACACAACCGGAAATATGTAGTTGACGCCCATTTGTGCCTATTTCGAGGCAGGAACAGCTGTACTTACTTACGCCTTCGTAGGTGTATTACTGGGTGTTAATACTCCAATGATACACCGAGACGACATTCCAGAGGCCACCGCAGTATTGCTCAGCTTTTTTTTAAATTTAGACAGCACTCGTGTGTTAGGTTCCCCGATTGATTTGTTGAATTTTTGGGAGGGCCTAAATGGAAGTGAAAGTGGCCCAATAACTGGCTGATTGGCTGTCTGGCTGGTTATAACCTTGGGCAAGTCACCTGCAATTTTATTAAAGTCCCAGACTTGACATGCACACCTAAACTTAATACCGCACTATATCGGGTTTGGCGGAATGAAAAGGTGAGAAACTGTCAGAGAAGTGATCATTCTTTTAGAACAGCCATTTAACGAAACTTCAAAGGATATTCTTTCTCTTGTTCCAGTAATTCTTTGGTTTAATGGCATATATTTGGCTTAAACATAACCCTAAATACCAAAAATACATATCTATTAGAAATTCTTACTAAAGTATGGAGTGAAGGTTGAATAAATACATTTCCCATAATTTTAAAACTCATTCTCAGTCAACTTCAATAGTAGCCATTAAAAATAGATAATTGCTCTTTTGAAATCAACTTGAGATTGAGAAGGTACGATAATTGAATACAATTTCTCTATAAACACACATTTTGAAACTTATGATTTAGGGGTACATAAAGTTTAGGTGAATTGGTGACTCATCTCAGCAAGGCCGGGTCGGTCGGTGGTGTCAGCATGTCGCGCATCACGGTTCTGGCCGAAGCAGGAGCACGACCCATTAGATATAGAACGTTAAAGTACCAGTCAAACAGACGCAGCTTGAAGGCCGACAAGAACAGACAGTACTCGAAGTAGATGCGACGGCCCAGCCATCGGACGTACTGCAGTGGCGAGCGACGACTGTGGTGCATGTAGAGACATTTTTGGGCATAGCGAGCCATAACTTGGGGCCGATTCACCACGTCTCCATGGTGGTGGCTAATCGCTCGCACAGTGTTAAGGTTGCGGACCTGAAAGATTGAATTAAAATTACTGCTTTTTAGGGACTGCATTACTGCATTTAACGGCAGGCAGAACTCACCACAAACAGCATACTCCTGGGCATCTCCTTCAGGGTGCCCATAATAAGCTCAAAGTTCTTCCTGGCTATTTCTTGCATGTGATCGATATCCGCCTGCGACAGCTTTCCCCGGATGCGCCCTCCACGAATCCGAATGGGCTGCTGAAAGAGCACCTCGGCGAAGCGCATGTAGTCGGCTATCCCGATTTTCTCGGCGGCCGCCTGCATCTTGACCTCGTTGCGCAAAACAGTGGCTTCCCAGAACTCGCACAGCGGTCCACGTACGTTCTCTGGCAGCTCCTCGTACAAGCCGTGGTCCAGTAGGATAATGTCCGCTCGCCCAGTTCTGCCATTGCGCCGAACAAAGACTTCATAGTATAGGGAGTAAGTTTTACTTGTTTTTGGTTGTACGAATATAAGCATTGGATGATAACTCACTGTTTCCTGGATGAGGATCGGCATGTACAAAGCCCGTATTGAATATCTGTTCGGCAAACGCATCGAAGAGCTTAACATCGATGTCCCTTAGGCTGAGCTTTTGGGCTGCTATGCTCTCCAGGTCGCTGATCTTACAGCCATCCATCCACTCAAGGGTAAGCACACGCTAAAAAAGGAACCAAGTTAGACATACTACTGCCTTAAAAATAAACAATATTTGTGTATCCTGGCTCACCGTTTTGGTATGCGACCAGTGGACCTTGGGAACGTGCACATAGTCGAACTTCTGCATATCCTTCCCGCATCGCTCTGCGTTCTTGGCCTCCTGCACAAAGTTCATCTCCAGCACCAGATTTTTACGCAGGTCATTCAAGATCCAGCCAAAGTTGTAGTCCTTGAAGAAGAACTCGACAATGTCCTGCAGGAAGATGATGGTGCCCAGGTCGCTGACGAAGCGTTTCTGCAAATCGTTGTACTGCACCTTGACCGCCACTTGCTCGCCGCTCGACAACTTGGCCCTGAATACCTGCGCCAAGCTGGCGGCTGCCACCGGCTTGTAGTCAAACTCCTGGTAGATCTCTTCGGGCAGCTGACCAAAGTCCTTGCGGAACACTTTCTGCACGTCCGCCTTCGTGGTGGGCAAGCAGCGGTCCTGCAGCTGGGACAGCGTGCTGGTGTACTCCACAGGCAGGATGTGATTGATGGCGGCGAATCCCTGGCCTACCTTGATGTATAAGCCGCCGTTTAGAAGGCACGTCTCCAGCAGGCGCTCTGCGCTCTTTTGGTGGAGAGCCTTCAGTTTTGTGGCGTACTCGGCATCGTCCTCGTTCAGCTGCAGGTAGTCGGCGGCTATCATTCCGGCGGTTTTCAAGGAGCGAACGAACCGCACAGAGGCCCCGCAGTATGTAAAGTCGTTCACGATCCCGTCATAGCAAATGACACCGCCTCCGGCCGCCAGGAGACTTAACCGCACCAGAGGAAGTCCATTTTTCCGCGCCCGCGCGTCGCTCTTAACATGGAGTTCTCTAACCAGGCTCTTGCTGCGGCTCCGCAGGCGCAAAAGTTGCCACACACACTGTAGGAGAGAATGAAAGGAAAGATGTACTAGATTTAGTCCAAGTCCCAGCAGGGCTAACTCACCTGAAAGGGTCGCATGTTCCGTCCGCGAAATGCAAAGTTCGCGAAGTCTCCCGGTCAGCTGTTGCCCAGCTGTTTGTGTTGCGGGCGTGATTGAGCAACATCGTTTCCCCCTCATTTGATTTCGTTTCGGTGCAGTTCGAAAAGATGAAACAATTACATTAATTTACATTTTAGATTTTTTGTAACCTACTGCAATTGGTTTAAATTTGATGTGAGTGTTCAAAGTCAACTCCAAAAGTCTAATACAATATCTCGCAACTCTACTATACATTTGCAAAGGGTTTGGGTCCACGCAAAATACCAAAATATTCTTGAAGGCTGAAGTGCGGTATATTTGATGTACGAATATTTGGTATATTTTCCAGATGTAATGTTATTATATGTTATATGTTATTATTTCGTAAATAAACCATTCAATCGAACAAAATAAAGTTCCTACATTTTAAGAAAGAATTTACTAAAGTTTTGTTTTGTATTTGGGCAGACTTAACAGCCAGAGGCACCTAAAATATCCATTGAAAAAATCGAGACCCCACCTTTTTTCCAATTGCTCCCATCACAGGGGTTGTACCGTTATGCGCGGTATACCAGGTTTTGGAGCTCTTATTTAAGTATTAAGCCTAGTACTAACATCAACGAAAAAAATCCATAAACGGAAAACTTCATATAAAAAAGGACGAAAAGAGCAAGAAGAAGAATTTTGTGGTATTTCGTTTGGGCGGGTACTAAGATGAACGGAATTCCGTGAGCGAACCCGGTAAAACGGTTGGCAGAACACACCAATAAACAGATGTGATGCCGCGAAATATATCAATTGCATATATTTCGTAAGCAGCATGGTGGGGAAGGACGAGGAGGAAATCGCTGCTCGATTTGAGCGCTTCGACAGCAGTGAGGATAATGTGAAATTGATAAAAGTCGTGAAGGCAAGCCCCATTATATGTAATTTAGTACATTTTTTTTGACAATTTTATTGCACATTTTTTTATTGGCGGCGATGGCTTTGGTGACACTATTATTTGCCTTCAAATCCATTACGAAACATTACATTAATAATACGCCCAATGAAATGCGTTTAAATTAATTTCTCTTTATGAAGATTATTTATAAAGTTTGTTTACAAAACACAGCTGGAAATACAAGTCATTGTGACCGATTTTCACCATATTCTTTGATTTTCACTGGTTCCCGAACAAAATATATCACAATTTCGCTCACGGAATTCCGTATGCGGATTTCGTTGATCTTAGTAGTAGGCTTTAACCTACAAAATATAATAGACCTCCTTCCGTCAGTTTTTTAAAAAAATTTCCCAACAGTGGTTAACCTATAGGAATCCCCTATACATAAAAAAGCAGCCAAAATACAAATTCATATATGTATCTCCACTCTCCGAGGTTGTACCACAATGAACATAATATTGGAGTATTGGGGATCAAACAAAAAATATTTGGTGAAAATTTCATCAGCAACGCTCTTTCAGTTTTTAAAAAAAACTGCATTACAGTGGGGGCTGGAAAATCTAAGGGAAGGCGCGCACCTCGGAGCTGGAACCGGTCTTGAACCAGTAGCTCCACCAGACTTCGTAACCCTGTTATTTGGTATTTTGGAAATTACAGATAAGAGAAATACCGTTTATTATGTAGCTCTTTCATCATTTTTAAATTTTTTGGCACAGTTATCTTCTTAGTCTGTTTATCACATTGTTGGTAGAAGGGAAACGCCACTATTTGACACGGTCTCATCATGCGGTTTCAAGCAACTTCTAATTGTTCATTACCAATTTTAGGAACCATATATGTACTTATTTATGACTCCATCGTATTATTGGACAAGTACCTTCTTATGATAAATGTGCTCTTAAACTAAAAAAAATTGACGAAATGGATAGATTTTTTTTATTCAAGTTTAGCATTCTTATTATTCAATAACATAAAAAAACAAGTAAGAAAGCTATAAAACGTTTTTTATGCAAGAAAGGACTGAGTTTTTCTCCTTTTTATTCAGTTAATACATTTTATTTCAGTTTTGCCCAAATTAGGTTAACAGTTGTCGAAGCATACTTAGTATGAAATTGACCGCTTCACGTGTAACATTGGTAAAGGCCCTTTGGTCTAAGCGGCCGATGCATTTTCATTTTGCAAAATTGGCCCGAGCTCAATCCTATCTTTTTAGAGATAAATTATGTCCAGGCAAAGCTAATATCATTTCAAAATACCTTTCCAACGACATATTTCTGTAGCTTTAGTCGTTTAGTAGTTATGGGCGCGGAAAATCTAGCTTTTTTTAGCTGTTTTCCCGCCAAACTAGCGGAACACCCAAAAAGTAGGACAAAAAATGTTTAGCTCGAGCTGTTTAATAAAATAAAAGTAGTTCCAGGACTCTAAAACAAAATAATCGACAGACATAAATAAATGGTTCTCATCGGACTATCGTAGCAGATTTTCAATTCTACGGCTGTATATAGTAGTCTCCTTGCGCACCACAGTCTTGGTGCTCATCGTCACTACGTGGACTGCCGTCCACAGTGATAATTAAAAATTACCCATTTAAATGAGTATCATTTACAGTAATATGACCAATTATGAAAATGGTTTATTAATATATTTTACCAATTCAGCAAAAATGCACGAAGTGCCATCTCAAATGCCGTACTATCCGAAAACTTGAGGAGCACGTTTGTGGCACCATTCCGTGCCCGGAATGCCCATTTATGGGCAAAAAGCTCAAAGTCTCGTTTTCCATAGAAATAGAGTTCACAATGTAAGTGGAATGGTACAATGAGCCGATAGGTGACCCTACCACTACCAGCGACTCGGATGATGAGCCGAGTACGAGCAGGAACAAAGATTTCAAGTGCCCGACCATCCAATGCCGTTATATGGGGACAAGTTCCAGGGCGTTAAAAGCCCATATCGCCAAAAATCATATGAAAGAGAGTAAGTATTTTCACATTTTTATCAAAGTAGACATTTTTTTTTTTTGTCTCCGATTGCCTAAAAGGCAAAAAGGTAACACAGTAAGGCGCGCAGCTCTCCTGTGGTGATCTATGAATCATAAATTAGTAATTAGAATTCAGTCTGGGCTTCATTTATGAATTTGTTTAATTCGCGCAAGAGTAGTAGCTCTTTCTGCAAAAGAAGATCCTTTATGTTATAGAATCTTCTAAGAATTCTATATTTTCTCCTTATATATACATATTATTATAGGGGCATATTTGCGGCAATGGAAAATAAGGTGATCTGTTGTGCCAATGTTGATACAAAACTCACAGGTACTGGAATCTATGGCTTTGATGATGTGTAGATAGCATTTGTCATAGGTATAGCTTGCAAGGAGTCTGTTTAATTTTTTAATTTCCTTGGCTTTCCAATCTAATTTGTGGTGCAATGGTGTGTGAGGTAATTCTGGAAAGATGTTTGCAAAATATTATCCTTTTGTTAGAGATAATTCTTTAAAATTAAGTCTCTTAAGTTTTTTACTTAAACTATTAAACCTTAAGATCTCTGTTCTTTAATGAAAAAAAGTTTATTGTTTAATTTTTAACTATTAAAAGGCTTAAAAAAGTATAATGCATTTAAAGTTAATATAATTTTGGGGAATTTTGAAAAATATCATATATATTAATAAATTTTGGTGATAAGTATTGCAAAAAACCTGATGATATTTTTTAAAGAATGATAATCATCGATACAATATTTTTTACATATTTTCACAACCCTACCGCAGGGGCTTTATAAAATATTTCCTTCCTTGTGATATATTTAGTTCGAGAACCACAATTTCACAATTTCGCTCACGGAATTCCGTAAGCGGTTTTCGTTGATCTTAGCACTAGGCTTAAGAGGCGGGGATAAAATGTATTTAGCTCTTTCTCGCACTCATTTGGTTGCCAAATTTTAGGCTGCAAACATAGTGCGCGCTGAAGCCGAAGATGAAGACGAAGCTGAAGACGATTTCATACAATCATACAAACACAAACACACAAAACACAAGCAAATCGTCTTCAGCTTCGTCTTCGTCTTCGTCTCAGCGCGCACTATGTTTGCAGCCTTAGCTCAGCCAGCTTTGAGTCTTTGAGTCTAGGTTTGAGTCTTCGCTGAACAGGCAGGAAGTACAATTTTTATATATTTTGCAGCAATCCTCTCCTTTAAGCAGACTATTGCTCTTAACAGCTTCAATTCGACTCCATTTGCATGTTAACCCAAAATCTTACGCCCATTTACATGTAATTTACAAATTTTGACACTGTTAACCCAAATCTAACAAAAGCGCCGCCAAATTTTGAAATGTAGGGGTGCTGTTTAGACAATCGTAGCGACCGCTAGGTGGCGTAATTGTATGGGATTGCATCAAGGTGAACGTTTATGGTGAAAAACCATATTTAAAAAAATACTTTTTGGTATTTGGGCACAGTATTTCTTACCGTTGACGGTGCGGTCACACGCAGCCCAACTATTTGCTTATTTTGTTATTGTAACTCGTTGAAAAAACGCTCTCTTTGCGGCGGCGCTTTTGAAGTTTTATTTTCAAGTGCAGCAAATTGTTTACATTCGCCGCAGCTACGCGACGCGACGTAAAGCAACGAACGAAGGGCTTGGGTGCTGCACTCCACACACGATCAAGTGATCAAGATGTCTGGTACCATACTGGAGAACCTGAGCGGCCGGAAGCTGTCCATATTGGTGGCGAGCCTGCTGCTGTGTCAAGTGCTGTGCTTTTTGCTAGGCGGTCTATACGCCCCCCTGCCCGCCGGCCATGTGACCGTACTAGGATCGCTGTGCCGTGAGGATCATGCACGCCAGAATGACACCGGTTTCCTGCTGTATTCGCGCGGGTCTGGTGCTTGCATCCCTGTCACGCGTGAGGAGGTAGAGCGGGACCCCATGAAAATGGCCAATGAGCTAGTGCACGTGTTCCAGATGCCACTGCCCCGCGAACAACGCGACCTGGACTACTCCCGCTGGCAGCAGAATCTCATTGGGGTGCTGCAGGTGGAGTTCGGCTACGACTCCACGTCGGAGCTGCGCGAGCCGCCGCGGGAGCTGCAACTGACCATCGACATGCGCCTGGCCTACCGTAACAAGGGGGATCCCGACAGCGCCTGGAAGTTGTACGCTCATGGGGTGGAACACCGCTACTTGGACTGCGTCACTGCACATGTAGGACCCACGGAGACGCTATACACCTGCGACATGATCCCGTTGTTCGAGCTGGGCGCCCTGCACCACAGCTTCTATCTGCTGAACCTACGTTTTCCGCTCGATACTCCGCGGCAGATGAACCTGCAGTTCGGTCACATGCACGATCTCACTTTGACGGCGATCCACCAGAATGGAGGCTTCACCCAGATATGGCTAATGTTGAAAACGGTGCTGTTTCCGTTTGTGGTGGGCATCATGATATGGTTCTGGAGACGAGTACACCTGCTGCAACGCTCGCCTGCACTGCTCGAGTACATGCTGATTTATCTCGGAGGCGCGCTGACGTTTCTCAACCTACCGCTGGAGTACCTATCGCTGGCCGTGGAGATGCCGTACATGTTGCTGCTGAGTGACATCCGCCAGGGCATCTTCTACGCCATGCTGCTCTCCTTTTGGCTGGTCTTCGCCGGCGAGCACATGCTAATCCAAGACGCGCCCAACAAGTCGACAATTCGGTCGCGCTACTGGAAGCATCTCTCCGCCGTAGTAGTCGGCTGCATCTCCCTGTTCGTTTTTGACATCTGCGAGAGGGGCGTGCAGCTGCGCAATCCCTTTTATTCCATCTGGACCACGCCGCTGGGTGCCAAGGTGGCTATGACTTTCATTGTGCTGGCAGGATTGTCCGCGGCCATCTACTTCCTCTTTCTGTGCTACATGATCTGGAAGGTGTTTAGGAACATTGGCGACAAGCGCACCTCGCTGCCATCTATGTCCCAGGCGCGGCGATTGCACTATGAGGGTTAGTACATGGTGGCTTTATCTTTTTTATAAATTCAGTAAATATTTTTAAAAGTTTTAGGCCTCATCTATCGATTTAAATTTCTTATGCTGGCTACCTTGCTCTGCGCGGCTCTGACCGTGGCCGGTTTCATCATGGGCCAAATGGCTGAGGGCCAGTGGCAGTGGAATGAAAACGTAGAGATCCAACTAACATCCGCCTTCTTAACCGGCGTCTACGGCATGTGGAACATCTACATCTTCGCCCTGCTCATCTTGTACGCCCCCAGCCACAAGCAGTGGCCGACCATGCATCACAGCGACGAGACCACGCAGTCCAATGAGAATATAGTGGCTTCAGCTGCCAGTGAGGAGATAGAGTTCAGTCACCTGCCCTCCGATTCAAATCCCAGCGAAATCTCATCCCTCACCTCGTTCACCCGCAAGGTCGCCTTCGATTAGGCGAAGGTCGGTCGTCGGTTTCTTTTGGGTTGTGTGCCAAGCGGAGATCACGATTGTGTGCTCATTTTATTAGCATTTTAGATTTAGTCAGTAGCATTGCATTTCTTGCCTAGTTTTGCATATTTTGCATTTAACAAAAACGCGATCAGCATTATTTAATTGTCATTACTTATATATTGTGTAGGTTCTCTCTCAGCATGCTCAAAGTGTTTACGATTTTATCAATTGTATTTTATCGGCAGTATTATCTATTGAAGTCCAATTTGCTAGCTCCTAAGTCTTTACATATTTATATGAATTAACACATTTTATACATACATATATACATACCTATTAGGGTGGTTATATTTCTGCCGAAGAGTCGTAAGCAATCCCACGAAATAATCGCTGTGTATTTGAAATCCATTTTGATAGTATACACAAGTTAGCAATACAGTGCTTTTTGTATCTAAATATGGACTTTTGTGGCTTCCTTTTACATGTCTAGTATCAGTTTCTATGAGTTTCTTTTAACATTGAAAATGACGATTTTAAATTTTTAAACAGACCACCTTAATGTCTAATATCAACAGAACTCAGCTCTAATTTTATAATGAAAAACAAAAACGTAGAGTGATTTTTTACTCAAGTAGCAATGCATCGAATAAAAAGCAATATTGAAAATGCCAAGTATTTACTTTTATTATAAATGCCGAAGTCATTTTGAGTTTATAGGGAATGCATGTAGTTACCAGATGATTCTCTGGGGAGTGCGATAATTTTGCCAGTAGAACACCTTGGTGAAGTATACGTAAAAGGTGGCCACATTGAGCAGCAGGTGGACGCCCAATTCAAGCCACTCGGCGAAGCCCTTTCGCGTGTGCCGTGTGTTGACCCGGAAGAGAATGTAGGGCACCAGAAAGTAGCGCAGCTCAAGGAGCCTCTGGAAACACAGCACCAGCAGCAGACTTAGGGGAAACATCAGTTTGAAACTGTCCGGCATGTGACGCAGTCCGCAGAAGAGCACCGAAATCGAGAGTAGGTAGACCGGGGCCATGGCGTAGCGGAACCACCAGAACCGGCCGTATAGTCGGCTCCACACATAGAACGTGTAGTGCCTGTTGTCGGCCAGCAGATATGGATGAACCTCGGTGTTCAAATGCACCATGAGCAGAATCAGCAACAACGCCACCACCGATCGCACTGGATTCCGCCGAATTAAGTCTAGTGCCGGACGAAACTGGCGCATGGTGTTGGATATCCCGAAGCCAGCTGCAAATATGGCGAAGTAGAGAAGCTGTGGCAGATGCAGGGTGGCCTCGTGGGCACTCTTGTCGCCCACCACAATGGAACCATTAATGCAGAGGAATCCAACAAAGGGTAAAATGATCGAAGCATAAAAGCAGCACTTGGCCAAAATGCTGAGGATGCAATTGCAAAGCAGTTGGGGGCTACTAAAGAGCTGCAGCCACATCTGAAAGAAAAGGGTTTTTACGGTGCAATAAAGCGAAAAGAATAGTGGGGGGTAAACTTAGTGCCCACCTCTTTGCCTAGCAAACGGATTTTGCCCTTGGGCACGGCCCGATTTCGGGCGCATTGCTGAACCAGCGTGTCCAGCACAGTCATACCGGTGCCCATGCAGACCCACACGATGTTCGTCTGACGCATGAGCACACTGGCTGCTCCGAAAACGGCCGCCGGGAGGTGCGCCTCCTGCTGCCAGCAGTTATAGAACAGCAGCACCATGGTCAGCGACAGGGTGTCCGTGTAGTAAAGGTGGGCAAAAAAGTATAGCGGCGGGAGCACCGATAGCGTGATCGCCTCGTGGGCTGCGTACGAGTTGCCGCCGGAGCCGGCCAGGGCCCGCCGCCGGATCTTGTAGAGCAGCAGGATGTTGAACCCGGCGCCTGCCAAGCTGAGCAGGCGCAGGCCCGTCACCGTGCACAGATTAAACGGACTGAGAACGAGGGCGATAAGGTACAGACCCGGGAACGTCGTTATTTTCGGGTCCCACTAAAAGAGGAAAGCGGTAAATAACCATCAGAATCATAATCATAATCTGCTCTTTATCTTACTACATCGAACTCTTTCCGGCAAAAGGCCAAGCCCTGCGGGATGTGGAACTCCTCGTCGATTACGTAGTCTGAGGTGCCGTTCACGCGCAGGAACAGCGGCAGACTGTACAGCACAAAGCCCACGGGCAGCACCACCTTCCAGGATCCGTTCATTGCCGGTCCACCTCATGCGCCTTTAAGAGTGAAAGGATTCCCAACTGGGTTTGTTTATTTTTGGACCAAGCCAGCCGGCAACACGTGGGAATGCACTAACGCGTCGCTCATTCAGAAGGTCTTGGTATCAACTTATTTCAAGAAAATACCAAAACACATAATAGGGGTAGTCAAGAAAAAAAAAGAATTAATTTGTATTCTACTGTAGAGGCATGAATTTTGACCGGTTTTATAAGCGCTGTACAAAGGAAACAAAAAATATTTTTACTATCAATTTTTTTTTATCATTTGTTCATTGATTTTTTATTATTTATTTTATTTTTTATTATTTGAGCAGTCAAAGTGGGGGTCAAAAATAAAGCGGGTGTCGTGGCGAGCATTGTTCCAACCCTCCTGGTGATCTGTAACATGAAAATCAGACGGATTCTTAATTATTATAGATGCCGCTATCGTATAACTCTTGGATAAGTTTAAAAAATACATTTTTTTTAAATGGTGGCAGTTTGAAATTTTTTTTTTTCATATTTCTTTAAATTTTTATGACGCCGATAAGCGTCATAAGATCGCTCGAAATTATGTCGTTTTAAAATTAGTTGTGGCTTACTTGTGACGCTTTAAAGCTACAAAAGTTCGCCGCACAAAAAACGACATAATTTCGCCAGCCACTATCTTATGACGCCGAAAAACGTTATAAGATCTCGCGAAATTATGTCGTTCTAAAATTACTTGTTTAAAAATGGATGCCATACTTGTTCAAAAATGCATGTACATACCCTGCAGTACATGTCATCAACGTTTCATCAACAAGTCATCAAAAAACTTGTTATGACCAACACTGGTCCTGCGCGTGCAGCTATCGCTCGGGCCATGTCTCGGCTAGCTCTTGGTTCGGGTCGTGGGTTACATAACCCGGCCCCTGACACGCGTAACAGACAAAAAAAAAAACATAGAATCGACACTGACGAGGACTCTACGTTTGACAACACTATCTGCTGCACAATTCAAACTGACAAAACAAAACGTTCGAAACCTAACGACATTCTTCTAAGAAACCTACATACATATATCTCCGCAGTCACGTTGTGGCGACTCCTGATGGTTTGGAGCCCTTCTGCATTTCCCTGCCCGACCGTTGCAGTCTGCTTGCAGATTATTATTGTATTGCAGCTGCCCCTTTCTCTACCACTACCACCACATCTCTACCCTAACACTCAGGATCCCTTCCCTCCTTCTTTTTCCAAAAATTACTCCATTTCTATTTATTTCTTTTCTTCCGTACTTGATTTATTATTTAATAACATTTAAACTTTTTAAGAACTAATTTTTCTACTTTGTCTTCAGCCAATGGTAAGCCCAACCTTAAAAATTATTAATAAATACATCACATAAAATTTTAAGCATTTTTTGACTTTCCCCACGATATTTTTTTGTTTCCAGTTCGGAGTCCTACCTGATGAGCGCTCAACAAGGGGGGGAACCGAAGATTTCTAGAGGACGGGTTTCAGAATTTTTGTACTCAAAACAATTAAATTTTAAGACCGGGCCCCACTCACAACGGAATCATAATATAACGGCCGATAAACAAATAAATAAATATTGTGAAATAAATATATATAAATAGGGATAAATAAATAAATAAATGTGGATAAATAAATAAATAAATAAATATGGATTAAAAATATCGAAATAACGATGGATTTAAATAAATAAAAATAAGCCAATGAAATAAATAAATAAATAAAACGGAATAATAAATAACAAAGATTTTTAACACATACAAAAAAAACTACACAGATTAAAAACTATAAAAAAAAACTAGCTGAAGCCTTTGGTGGCTCCCGGTGCCGCCACTAGGGAGGCGTGTCGGTCTTCCCGGTGCCAAACGAAAATTTTCCGCAAGTCTGTGGCGGCTGTGGCTGCGGCTGCGTGTTTGTACAGTGCCGCCCAAAAAAATGGGTCCGCCGGCTTCCAAAAAAAATGTGGCCTGACCTTCCGCACAAATCACAACTTGCTTCTCGGCCAGCAATCACCACACCATTTAATTTATTTTATTTGAGAAGGATGACTATTCTTTGGCAGCCATTAACCATGTGTCCGGGCTCGCAAAAAAAATTCGCCAGGCCGAAAAATCATGGCCTGGCGTATTTCCCTAGCCTCCTCCTTCGAAGGTCCCCTGGGTTCTGGTCGGCTCTAGAAATAATAGCAAACCAAAAATTTTCGTTTATTTCTGTGCTATTATTTCGTAGATCCGACCACTCACCTGGATATTTCGCCAACCCGGCTTCCAGTTTTCC